>CM076583.1:839093224-839283922 GCA_034641835.2 Pinus albicaulis
ATATTTGATATATTTACATATTACTGATAAAATTAATCATATCTTTGATAGATTTTCCTTGGAAGCACACCACTGAAACTAGCCTAGATCCATCTTACATCTCAAAAATATACAAAAAATTTAATAATCTGAAAAATGTGACGTTGATGCTTCCGACTGGAACCAACCTAGATCCATCTAACTCTGGATCTATCATGCACCGAGAGGGATCAAATCTCTCGAGGTGCAAACCTTTCCTCAAGTTTTGCACTAAAAAAATAGGTTTGCACCTCGAGAGATTTGATCCCTCTCGGCGCATGATGGATCGAGAGTTAGATGGATTTAGGCTGGTTATTTAACACTGAATTTTTTAGGCAAATCAATTCCAAGGAACTTGTCCAGGACACCCCAAAGGATTTCCCCAAGTCTAAAGAGAGTTGCATATCGGCAATATTGAGAGAGCCCCTTGGTTTCCCTCCAAGCTTCTTTCATGCTATATGTAGATTAAATCCCAACATAGAAAATAGCACCATCACATCAACCAACAAATTATGTTTCAATGCCATATGACCTCTACTATTTCTCACCCAAGCCAACCATTAGAGATCTTTTTAGGTATCAAATGAGCTTCCTAAGAAAAATGTACAAACAAAATTAACTTTATAAGAACCAATATGATTCAAGATGATGATGTGAACTATGGGGGATGATTCACCATTTTTGGGGTAAAAAAGTAAAAAAATAAAAAAAATAATAAAACTAATTTTTCAACTTGTATTCTCAACTTATATCCCTAAGTTTTTACTCAAATATCAAGTGGGAGTGCTCGCTGTATGCAAAATTTAATTACTCATCCAAGGAGTACTCATGTTGCGTACTTTCGATGGATGATGCTACATGAAAAACGAGAAATACATGAAAAAAACGTGATTGCAATCATATTTTTCATGTATTTCTCATTTTTCGTGTTGCAGGGTCCATTGAAAGTATGCTACATGGGTCCTCCTTGGATGAGGAATCAAATTATGTATCCAATGAGTGTTCCCGCTCAAAATTTGAGTAAACCCATCAGGAGAGAAGTTGAAAATATGAGTTGAAAAATTAGGTTTTTCTTTTTTCCCTCTAAACTTTGATGACGTAATCTAATATTATTTTATTATTTCCACTATTATTTTATAATTTCCTTAGGAGGCCCATTTTAGACCTCAAAATTTCCCTAATTCTTTCTTCAACTCCATCTTGGAAACTATCACTTCGTTTCATTTCCACGATTCACCCTATTACAATGCAATGCCCTATAATTTTTCTATCTCTAATAAAAAAGAAATATGTATTGGGATACAATCCAAGTTCATATATTATGAAACTTTATTTTGAATAAGATGGTTGTATTTTTTATGTTTATTTGACCTCACACATTATTCTCATGCTATTGAGAAGAATGCAGATATCATTGACTTCACAGTTCATTTAGTTTTGGACCATATTTAAATTCAATAGATAAAAGAACTTTTTTTGTTTAACCTAAATTATATCAATGGAATATCCTCATAATAAATTGAAAGCGTCAATCCACTATTCCATCCATGGTGATCAATCATCGAGATCACAGAGAGAAACAATTGAAGAATTCGAAGCTGACCCATTCACTACAGATTATCATCATGTTCGTAGTGCCCTCCTATTAATGAAGTCAAACCCAGACCAAGACCAACTGAAGAATAAACATTGATGCACATAAAATAAATTATGTTGAGTGTTTTATCCTATCAATCAATATAATAATATAGTAAAAACATATATAAATATATATATATATTTTTAATCTTTTCGCACCATTTATTAATGGGTTAATATTCAATCATATACCAATATAGAAAGCATTTGATTGAAGAGAATTTATCAAATCTAATTCTATTTACTAATTTAAAGTTGTAAAATCTATTTAATAATAATCAATAATGACAACTATAAATGTTATTACAGACTAACACAACAACATTTACCAATGTTGTTGATATTATCCGATAGGTGTATATGAAATACATTTATAACCCCATTTACCAATTTGGTTGATATACAGCAATAAGTGTATATCCACGTGTTGTAGTATTACGACAACTCCCCATTATCCAAGTAAAATATATTAGTAAGAATAATAGGGACCCTTTAAATTTTTTAGGGTTAGTATTTATTTTTCGAAATAAAACCTGAAGATAGGATTTTATTAGATTAAGTTCTAAATTCTCTTTAAAAAATAAGAAAATCAGCTAAAGAACCCACAAAGAAAGAAAAAAAAGCGCATAAAAGCAGGAAGAAAACAATAGCTAAATTGCAAATAGCGAATTGCCAAAGCCAAAATAGCAAAGTGCCAAAATGCGAATAGGAAATTGACAATATGTGAATCGCTGAAATGCAAAGTAGCGAAACCCATCACATAATAGATGTTGATATCACATTTCTTCATCCAACATACTCGGATATCACACCTCATCTAAAATAATCGCTCTATCACATTTCGCATTTCGCACTTTGCAGATTGCTTTGAAGTGCTAAAACTCTCCAGGCACCAAAATTATCAATCAACATATCCCAATGTGATGAAATCTCTGAAAATCACACAAACCCATGCTTATCAATTTAATGTTAACTCAGGTGTTTTGTAATCTCGAGGCTTGCAATCGATTTGTAATTATTTCAGATTTAATACCAAGGATTTCCCATTATGCAGGAGTTAAATTGATAGGACAGTTAATAGCATTCGAAGTGATTTCAACTTACCCTCTCTGGTTTTCTTTTCAATAAGGTAATTCCAAAAACTTAGGCAGAAAATGATGTCAAGGCTGATTAAAGTGTGATAGAAATTTGCCACCCCATCGCTGTTAGTCATACAACAAGAGGAAAACAACAAAATGGTTCCCATAATCTTGGATACTACATGAAGCCTAGAGATTGGTTCTTCAAGTTGGGAATGGATCTATCATTTGTTCAAGAATGATAAACCACAAGTAATTCTAGACAGAAAAGTTTTGGTTAACGATACTTTATCTAATGATTCATAATCATGGACAGATATTTCTAATTCTTTTCTTCATAGAATTGCTGGTCGTCCTAAAATCATACCATATACTAATTTAGAGAAATGGGTGTTGGATAACGTAGATATCAGAGATAGGAAATTTGTTACTAGAATTAGAACTATTATTGGCTCTCCCAGGCCATCAGATTTGAAGAATATGTATAAACTGCCAGAGCCCCAGAAGAGATATGACACATAATTTGTACAAGAGTTCATGCAGGAGAATGATCATCCTACGACTGTAATTTAAGAATGTAGAAATGATCATAACTGACATAAGCGTGATGGTAAGGTTATGTATTCAGTTGTCTTTCTTAAAATCCCATTCTCTTAGATAGATCCAATGATGTGTCGTCTCTTTGGATCTGTAAATATGACCAAGTTTAAACAGAATTGGACAACCTTGATAGAAGAAGCCTTTGAAGAATATATTCTAGATTTGGCTACTATTATTTTTGATAATTTGATAAGATTTATCATAACCTATAGAGAAACATGAAATGCCCCACACAATGCAGTCCCCCCTTTTTATATGAGTTCTTATATCTTAGACGCAATCTGTTTTTCCTTTGAATTTTTGTCATTACGATGGAAATGGACTAGAGAAGTTTAAACCCCATCTACATACAGTTAGATTTATCGTGGGAGGCGAAATATCACTCTCATATGTTCATAATATGAAATGACATATTGCTCCCGGTCTTCCAAGTGATTTTCGAAAGAAAAATCCCTAGAGTCACCCTTGAAGCCAATAAAAGTACTAAATCCATAGGTAGGTGGTTTCGTGAAGAGAAATTCACATATCCATATTTTTGGAAGTTATTCCCATACTCATGTCCTACCCTTGTATATACCAGACAAATTGATGGCCAAATAAATTTATTATCAAACAGTTGGTAATGGTTTGACAAAAACCTTGAAAGATGCCAAAAAGACTGTTTGGCCAAATTTTCCTTTTTTTTTTTTTGTGGTTCATATGCCCTAGACAATTTCAAACATGTCTGTCTTGAAATTGATCGGTTAAAACCTTTCAATTTTATAGTGTTACCCAATAGAAATTATGATTCATATGGTATTTTTTGAGAGATAATGAATTAGGTCAAGTAGCGAGAATTTCCAAGCGAGCCTGATAGATTTAACGATATGTTCGAATCAATTCCTGATTTTTCAACAGTTCGACAAAAGTCAGCTGAAAGGTTTAGCCAGGACGATTTTTTAAGATTCAAAATGTATCAAGAAAAAAGAAATGCCCATTTTCCAGATTATTTGTTTCACAGACTAGAGCCGGAGGTATAATAGGTTATAGTTTCAATGACTTCTCAAGTATCAGTACCAATTCAAGAAGAAAAAATCGCAAATGTTCAACAAGATGATAAATTCATCCTAAATTGGGAAGATTTTGAGAAAGCACTATCTGAGACTAATACTCCTGCTACTTATAATGCCACATTCAATCAGAAACCTTGCCTATTATGGGTGCTACAAGTCCTGTAACTCATATATGAGCTAGGTGTGCAACATGTTTCTGATGATATAAACAACTCCAAGGATTAGGAAGAAATCAGGGAAACCTCATTTATTGTAGAGGTTTCCAAAATTGTTCTTAACCAAAGCTAGATCTAAGGACACAATGATACAGAGGAGAAACCGGAAGATACATCAGCCCAAGATATGGAAATAATTTCAGCTTTCCCAACTACTAAAGTAGTCCTAAAATTTGAAGAAATAAATCCATTGGACGTATTTTATAGTCCAAGAAACAAAGTTTCCATGACAAGGTAAAAGAAGAAGCGGAAGATGGAATATTCTCAAGAACTTCCTATAGATGCAACACTAATGCAAGTCCTTTGGAAAGAAACTCAATCAGCTCTAGGGAAGGAACTTAATAGATTATCTCAATTTGCAAGTGCTTACAAAATGCAACAATTCATAAGGTAACAAAATTTGAATCATTAATTATAGAAAACGATCATAAAATTTCTCAAATGGAGCAAGTTTTCTTTGATGAAAAGCAAAAGATGAAGCAGGAGCTGCAATGAAGCATTAATAATCTACAACAAGAGTTTGAAGGTCTCAAACTCAAACTCAAAAATGAGATTAAAGAAAAAGATCAAATAATTCATCAATTGCAGGAGAGGATTGAAAAGCTCCATGAAAAGCCCGAAATCAATGAAGTAAAGAAAGAAGCAACAAAGTTAGAAGAATTGTTGGCAACACAACAAGACATTTTCTATCAGATGTATAATCAAATTCAAGAGGAAGGTAAGACCAGTGACAAATTAGTTACTGAGACTTATAATTTGAGAACTTATTATGAAGATATTGATGATAAGGTGTTAAAATATATAGATTGGGAAGAAATTGCAAAAGGTAGAGTGACCGATCTCCCTCGTCTTGAAGAATCAATTAAATATATAATATTTGGATATTGGGATACTAAAATGAAGAGCACAAAATTAGCTATTATCAGAGCTAAGAATTTATCTTCCAACATATCTTAGTATATAAAAGATTCTCTTTTGCAAGCCAACCTGATTCAAGAAGCAACAAAGGACACCATGCCATATATCTGTTTCCTAAAGCAATCTCGACAAGATACATCAAACAGAAAAGCTCTTGAAATAGAAAACCTGACAAGGTTAAATATGGATATTTACTGGTACTTGTTGATTAAGCCTCATAACCAATTGATAATGTTGAGGTGCCTGTCCAACACAACAGATCAACTTCTTCCAGCACTGAACAATGCAGTATTCATGCAACAGATGAGAATGCATCTGATTCATCCCCCTCAGCTCAAACATATGGTCAAATCATGCTAGCTCAAAGACCAACTAGAGAGTGAATCCGGGAAACAGTCATAAGACTCTTACAAATTATGCATTTTATTTTTAGAGTTTCTAGTTTTATAGTTTAGAGAAATATTAGAGAATTATTTTACAACTCTTCTATTTTTTTTAATATTAATTAGTATTTAAACCCCTTTCAAGCATTTAGAAAGGGGTCTAGAATTTTGAGAAGAATTATTTTGGAACTTACAGTATTTTTTGAAATAAAGTTATCTAATTGAAAGTCTGAACCTTGAAGCTATATTTCCAAATATAAAGCTATGGTGCAACGGGTACTATTATTTATGTATTGATTGTTTTATGCTTTTGAAATTTTGGTAAAATTATTTCTGTCTATTAGTTTCATTCAGATAATCATTGAAGTGGCATATGCTCTTATTACTATCAATATAATATATTGAATGATATGTTGTTAGATGTGAAACTTAGAGATCCTTTATGTGATAAATGTTCTTCATCAACTAAATCAATTAAATTTATTTAGTTTCTTAAAAGTGCTTATATTCATTAAGTATGCAATGATCTATATTATTTCATGACTGTGAGATTCTACTCCTTAGTAATATAAATGAATCCAATCCCAGGATTTATTTAGATTCAGTTTTAGTTTATGTTATCATTAGAATAAATCACCCTGCTAGTGTTGATTTCATTTCTTTTGTTATATAAACTCTCTTTATACGGAAAACTAGTCTTGTTATCCCCAGTTGGATGCACCATTTCAACGGAAAAGGAGTTTTTTTAAGCTCTCGACCGAGTAGAATCCACAAAGTTGAGGAAGTCACTTTCGAGCCTTCAACACCACGACCCGCCACATTAATAATTGTTACGTGTGTTTTGTTAAAGGCTAACAATGTCTGATTATTAATAACTATATAAATAATAATAGCCATATTGTTTTATGTTTATATAATTATACTTATTATATTAACATTATTTTGTATATTAATATAATATTAATTTCTACGTAAAGTTTTGCTAATATAATCCACATATATAACATAGATTCTTAAATTATCCACATTGTAAAAAGAATCATGTCAATGTTTCGAATCCAATTGTTGAATCCCCATTGGGATTTGAAACATCGACGTGATTCTTTTTACACTGTGGATAATCGGAGAATATTTGTTATAAATGATAACCACAGAAGCCTAAAAACTAACAATTCACATATAATATAATAATAACACTTGGTTTTTATTAATAATATCTATTTATTCTCACCACGATATTATGGTTAGTAATTATTATATATTTATGAATATAATTTCTGATATATCTTATATCTTATGTGCATAAGTATATAATTTTTTCATATAGTCTTTGGTTTTTGGCATATATCCACATGTAATTATAGCCTACAAAATTGTTACGGACTTCTTATTTCGATGAGGAGACTCAAAATATTCTTCTTACGCATGAAAATTTGTCAACTGATGATTACCTCTTTAGATGACCCAAACACTTGGTTACTCCATCTACTTGAGCAGGATTTGATGTGGCATTGAGGTCGGGAACATGATTTCAGGATTTTGTATGTTGAGCATGTGTTAACCATATTTTGTTTTGTTTTATTTAAGACCCTACTTCATGTGAAGAAGTAAAATATTTAAGGTTTTCAGCCTAGATTCTATCAATATGTTTGGAAGTTTAATCCCTCATTTGAAATATGTTTAGAATTATATCTAAGTTATGTTAGCATGTTTAATATTAACTATAACTGCAATTATTCTATTAACATTCCATGACTGAAATATTTGCTATATTGTTGGATTGAATATAAATGTATATTCACAAAATTTTTGTTCATATTCTATTTTCAGTTGCACGATGCGATTTTTCGAGGAATTTTTTTGTTTATGATTTGATTATTTTTTATTATAGTATAACCTTGTTCTTTTAGTATTACGAAAATTACGTTATAAATATAGAGAAATATTTTATCATTTTTTTCCCTTAGTTTCCTTAACACAACCTTTTAATAATTTCATGCACATACATATATCTCTTATATTTTACATGTGTTTCTACACATCAATACTTACACATGTTTTCAGTACCTTTATATATATATATATATATATATATATATATATATATATATATATATATATATATATATATGAAGCTACAAAGGAGAGTTATTTCTAGACTATAGAAGATGGATTATGAAGTGGTGTCATTTAGATACGGGAGGTGTTATGAAGTAAGAAAAATTTTCAAAGAATTCCCACTGATTGCTAAGGAGAAGGATGTTGAGGATAATATGGGTGGATACGAAGGCACATTCGGAAATGAAGAAGCCCCAAATTCTATTCCACAAAATCCTAAAAAGAGTTTGTCTCAACAGAAAAGGGGAACGAAAAGAATGAAGGGGGGAAAGTTACATGTCGTATTCAGGCATCTATGATGGTTACCCGTTCATGATCATCTTCATCAATTCTCATTCCATGTACCAATTTCTCTACCCCATCCTGAGAACCTAATATTTCATTAAATCTATCATATTATTCTACTGTATCTTGTCCTGCAAACAATGTCGAGGTGGTATTATCTTTATGCAATTTAAGTATTGTATCTTATCCCATGGTCTAAGTCCTTGTATGTTTCTCGACTCCTTTCCCTGTTGTTTTTGAATTGAACAAAGTATCTGAGCCCTCGATGATGGATATATCATCTGAGACAAACACTAACCATAGATATAACCTGAGATCATTAGCTAAACACCCTATAATAGGTAGGGGGGTTATAGGTATCTCTTCACCACCAAAGATACCCAAATCTACCAGAGGTAGGTAGTCCTATATTTCAAAAGCCATACTTAAGGTAGGTATGGATGTAGTAGAAGGAAAAATATTATCGCTTGATGGGGTTCTTAGAGAAAAAGGTAGCCCAGACATGGTTTCTCGATAAAGTGGCTATCATTTAATTATCAACAGTTGGCTACTAAAAAACTAGCCCTCAAAAGATTAAATGAGTCTGAAAGATTGGATGTGATTTTAACACAAGATACATTAAGGAATAGTGAAAAAATTGTATCTATTTTAGAATTTATGGTATCAGGGTGGACTTCCCATGCCCTAGATGCGAGAGGTAGATCCGATGGAATTGCAGTTGGTATTAACTGTAGAATGATGAATTTAATGAATATATAGGGTAGGGAAGGACTACTAGTGGGAGATATATCCTCTGAAGAGTTAGGTTTTGATATTAGAATTGTCAATATATATTGGCCATGTCACAATCGTATGACTTTATGGGAATATGTCATGGGATTATCATTTATGCAAGCTGAGAATATAATATTGGGGGAATATTTGAATTTCTCATTGGGTCATGCAAAATATTGGGGAAGACGCACTCAGGTGGACTCAGTCACTGGTTTTTTTTAACAGTTCTTGGAGAAAAATAACCTTATTGATAGAGAGGTAGCCTTTATAGAACCTACTTAGAGAAATCGTATAACATGAAATGTTATGTTAGCAAGGCATCTTGATAGATTCCTAATCAAGGAATCACTGATGTATAAAATATTTTTGGTTAGACAATGGGTGGGTTTGGAAGGTATATCAGATCATTCACCTATATTCTTAGAAGTAGCTAGTACCACTCCAAAGTTGTGTGCTCCATTCAAATTCAATGTGACTTGGTTAAAGAATGAGGAATTTCAAAGGATTTTCAAAGAGGTATGGAAGGCTAGTTCTCTAAACGAGGATAGGTATTTGATGGAGAACCTGGCTGGAAATATTATATGAATAAAGAAAAGGGAGATTGAATGGGAAAAGGAAAAGAAAAAAAAGGAAGAGGAGACCCTCTTTAAAATAGAGTCTGAATTAGTCAGGTTAGAAGACCATGATAGTGGAGGACATGACACTCCATAATCAGAACTAGATATTACACAATTAGAGGGAGAGAAAATCAAGTTATTAAAGGAGAATTAAGAAACATAGATACTTAGGAGTAGGACTATCTGGGTTAAGGTGGGAGATGATAATACAAAATTATTCCAACGACATGCAAGAGGTCAGAAGGCCATCAATAGTATATGGTCTCTGGAGGATCATATGGGAGCACTAATGCATACTTTTAGGAGCATAGAAAACCTTGGGATACAAAATTTTAGGAATCTGTACAAAGCACAATAGGAGGTGTCACTGGCATAAATTATTAAGGTAGCTAGTATCTTTACCTGATTTGTGAATGAGGAAGTCAATGAAGAATTGAACATGCTAGTGATGATATGGGAACTAGAGGTTGTGTTGAAGTGGTTAAAAAAATACAAGAGCCCTAGTTCAGATGGGTAGGCAGTGGAATTTTAGCTCGCCATTTTTTATATTATTGGACAAGGTTTACTAAGGGTGATAGAGGATTGTAGAGTGAATGGGAGAATGTATGATGCATTCAATGCCACGTTCATAGCCTTAATCCGTAAATTAGATATGCCAAAAATATTTAATGATTTTAGGCCTATTTCATTATGTAATTGCATATGTAAAATATTTTCCAAGATCATAACAAACCGAATTAAGCATATCTTATCACAACACATTTCCAAGTAACAATTTGGCTTTTCGTAAAATTGTGAGATCCACAAAGATATTGGTATTGCATAGGAAGGTCTCCACTCAAGAGTTAAGAATATTAAAGGCATGATCCTAAAAATAGAACTATCCAAAGCATATGGTAGGACTAGTTGGCTTTACATTAGGATGTTTTTGACACACATAGATTTTCAAAATGATTTCATAAATTAGATAATGTGTTGTATAACTTCTGTATCCTACAACATTATTATCAATGGATCGGCAACAATATTCGTCCATGCAGAACTTGGTCTCAGGCAAGCATTCTCGTTATCACCTTTGTTATTTCTACTGGTCATCGAGGGTATTAGTAGACTGTTTTCCGAAGAGAGGACTTAGGGGAGATTCAAAGGTGTAAAAAATTCTGCAAATATTATCTTGTATCATCTACTCTTTGTAGATGATGTCCTCATATTTTTTAGTGGGGATATCAATGATTCCACATGTGCTCAGCAATACCCTCAAAAAAATTTGTAACGACACACGGATGGAAACTGACTAGGAAAAATATATTTTATCTACTGTGGGATGAACACATTTCGAACTAAATTATGTAAAATAGATATTTCCTAATCGACAATTGGAATTTGAATATTGACTAAATTATTCGGGATTTCAACTAAAACCTAATAGTTATAAAATTACAAATTGGATATGGTTGGTAGAAAATACTGAAAGTATAATAAATGTTTGGCATCGTCCTTGGTTATCAAGGGAAGGTCTATTAGTTCTTATCAACTCTGTATTGGAGGCCATCCTTGTGTATTGGATGTATTTATCATGGATCCCAAGACGGATTCTTCATAGAATAAAATGTATTTTTTGTAGGTTTATTTGGAAAGGAAAAATGAAGGAATATTGTTTGCTTGGGTTAGTTGGGATGTCATTGCCATTTCCAAAAATTGGGGAAGATGGGAGATAAAAAAAATCTTACATGTTCCTCAGATATTTGGTGATTCTAATTTTTTCATAAATTGGTTCAATCTACAATCAAATTTTCACGTGAACACACTCAGAAATATGTTGGAAGAAGTAATACCATTAAAATCACAATTTTACTGTGTGATCTGATGTCATATCTACAGGGAAAAGAACCATATTTGTGATAATTTATCCAAAGAAGTAGGACAAAAAGATTTTGATATTTGGATGATTCAGGAGCAGTCTATTGGACATGATTTCTATCAGTATTTCACAGACCATTCATTGATCATGAGATATGGGAAGCAACACTAGCATGATTCTGCACAGAACATAGATGGATATCTTTTTGTTTATTTTGTTGAATATTAGAACTTATGGTTTTAAATATATTTTTATGTTTATCTAGATTTGTTTACAAATTTTTTATGCAACAATCATTTTTGGAACTCTATACAGTATGTGGTGAGATATGGCCACCAATTTTGAGATATTCTCCTTTTGCAGCATTTATAGTAGGTAATTTTCAACATTTTAAATAATGAAAGTTACCATTTTTCCTTGGGAATATATATATATATATATATATATATATATATATATATATATATATATATATATATATATATACACACCAATACCTCCTCTCCAATATATCAATCGTTCTAGGTATGACCTACTGTAATTCTTACAAAATTATTTATAATAAAATGAAATAACAACTAGTTATTACTACCATAATTCTTCTCTGTATGGTAATTATAGCCAATGAATATATATATATATATATCTATATATATATATATATATATATATATATATATATATATATATATATATATACACACACACACACATTACAAATGAGAAATATAACTACAATTATATTTAAAATAAAACATGTATAGTAACATTTTTTTTCTCATTTTCTATACAAAAGCTCTCTTATAGATGTGTTCACTCTATATTTTTCATTTTTCAGAGTTTATTTACTCTAATTTTCCAACTTGGAACTTTTCCACAGTATCTATATAAAAACAAAGACATGTGCATTATTAAATATACAATTCAAAAACTAGAATCCATACTATTTCACTTTACAAATATTGCACATAAGCAAGGTTCAGAATATAAACTTAAAGTTTGCGAATTCTAGGAAAATTAATATTTGAGTACTCAAATCCTCTCAGCATTAATACTTCTTCGAGAATGTATCTCCCTGAACACAAGTCTACAATCTATTTTATTTTATTTTTCTTTTCACTTGCTTCACATGAGTCTCTGCAAGACAACGTGGGTTCTTCTTTTGCGGAAGAAGACAAAAAAATAGAATAGTCCTCCTACCCATCTACGACTCTTTTGGTAGTTGGTAACTACCTCCACCTCACTGACAAGAGGCAAGTAGTTACTAGCTCATTTATAAGCTTTATTTCCCACTCCCAAAGACGATGTTATGTCTTTTAGGGAAGTAATAAATTGGTCAATTCCATAATTCAGAATTAATGTAATATTTTACATTAGATGCCTAGGACTTAATGCTGGATAATTAATATACATCATCATTTTGCAGCCTCATCTCTTTCAGCCAGGTGTACTTCGACATTAATTTTCTAGGCCTCTGTACTGATTATCAACATCTGAAATACAAATTCGTATTCATCCATTATCAGTAATAAACTAATAAATAAGTTCTTCATATATCTTTAAAACTTAAACATCCAAAAAGGATATATCTATATAGACACACACACACACATAAACTTCAAGTCAAGGATATCACAACATTGGCATCATATATTGTATCAATTGAAGGTAAACTGAATTTTTGTGGAGAATAAAGCCAAGGGCCACTCTCACAATATTCTTGGTGTTGCATATTTTGGTGTATGTGATGTATATGGCATACCTATTATGTGTAATGTATGACGTGACAAAGATATGCATGGTTTTTGATTAATTTTGAGGTCATGGTGTATACAAAAATATAATATAAGTGTTGATTCGTGAGGCATAGTCCAGGTGTAGTATTTTCAAAGTGATTAAGTTGTTGGTGAGAAACATGTTGGTGTTGCATGACCAAAAATCATTGTTCACCTAAAACCATACTAAGTCTTGAGAAAATGACAATGATTTTCAATTGGTTCTATTTTGACCATGATGATTTGACTTATCAATGCCATGTGAATTGATGAAACACCTAGCCAACTATTTAAAAATCATTTCAGAATCCATAGAATAGTTCCTTATTTCGAATTTGACAATATTTTAGAGCATGGAGCAGCATTTCTTTACCTAAGAAGCCTTGAAGACAATGATGCAAGAGAAATATTTATTATTTTGTAATTTAAAAAATTACAACGTAGAATACAACATCTTGAGGTATGTAGTGGCTAGGGTGGGTAACTCTAAATCACTGAGGGTGTAATGTCAACATAGAATATGACATCTTGACCTAGAATAAACCAAGATATATAACATGCAACAACCATTCTAAATGGAAATATAGTTGTGTTTCACATAAAATAAAGATGAAAGCTGTATGGAAAGATAAGCGAGAACAAAACATTAGAAGTCAAATCATCAAAATACTATGGATAAGTCGAACTTAGTCAAGGACAGTCACACCTTGAATAAAAGTGTAGAGAGAAGAACCCACCAAAGAAAGCATTGTAGCAATTGTTAAGGTTACACAAAGTTGGGCACTAGATTTGTCATATCAGTTACAACTAGTGCCAATAACAACATACCCAATTTCATCCTCTCAATTAATTTTATAAAATTTGGATCATGCCACATGAATTATATAAAAATTGAATCATGCCAAATAAATTATTAAAGATGTTTTAGTTTTTTCTAAAATGACAATTGCCATACCAATTATAGCTAATGCTAATAACAATATGCCTAATTTAACTCTATCAATTATTGTCATACAATTGTGTCATGCCATGTGAATTATTAAAGACTCTTTATAGTTTCTAAAAAGGCAATTCATATGAATTGCATCATAACAGTATGCCCAATTTCACCCTATCAATTAGTGTCATACAATTGCATCATGCCATGTGAATTTTTAAAGACTCTTTTATATTTTATGGCATTAGACTCTTTATAGTTTCTAAAAATTTAGTTCCTCAGGGAAAATTTTAAGGATGGAAGTTTATCTTAAAGTCTAAAGACCTTGGCGAATCTTGTTAGTCCCTAATATCCAAATTTTAAAATTTTTGATGATCATTTTGTAAAAATGTTTAGATTTCTAATTATTTTATATTAGACAATATACAATATTGGTAATTTTCAAGCTAAAATAATTTTATACTACAAAATTTGGGCGATTTTATTTTTATAAAAATGGAAATTGACCAATCATTTTTCTGGAAAAAGAATGGAATTTAGTCAACCTATAAATATTAACCACCAAAAGTTTCCCTGAATTAAATCATATAATATGAATTATAATTGTACTACGAATCATATCATATGTATTATGATTGTCATAAGACTCTACAATTTCTGAAAAGACTATTCATATATGAATTATCATTGTACTTTTTATTTTGATATTTTTATTCTATTTTGATATTTTTATGTTAATTTTGATAGCAAAACTGGTAGAAATATTTAATTTTATCCGCTTGATAAAATATTAAAAAATTATAATTTTAGTTTAAATAATAAAAAATTATAATTTTACATAATAATATTACCAAATTTCACTAAAAACACCCAAACATAGAAGTTATTCTTTTTCCTATCCTATCACTTACATCACATTAACTACATATAAATTATTAAAAGTGCTTTATATTTTGTACTTGACCAAGTAAAGTAAATGTATATATAATAATTTGAGATCATCATTTTTTTTCCATAACATATGAAAGAAACCACATTTTGTTCTGTACATTTTCGTATCCTATCACTTGCATCACATTGCCTACATATAAATTATTAAATGTGCTATATTGGGTTCACTAAAGAATAATCTCTTGAGTATATTGGGTTCACTTAAGTTTTATCTAATATATTAAGTGTTTCACAGTGTAAAATTATTAACTAAAGAATAATCTCTTGAGTATATTGGGTTCACTTAAGTTTTATCTAATATATTAAGTGTTTCATAGTGTAAAATTTTGTGATCCATATCATATTAGACTAATAGACTACAACTAATAGAGTACACACATTTTGTTCAGATGTCGCAAATGTCATGAGTTTGGACATATGTTTAAAGAATTCCATCTGAACCAAGAAACTCAGCAATAGGAAAAATAGAAAAGCAAGGATGCAGAACAGGGGGCAAAAGAAGTCGGCTTCCAGGAGGTACCCAATCATAGAAAGGGGGTAAAACCCCCAATAGGGAGGGAGAAGAAACAAACCCAGAAAAACTAGTCTAATCAAAACTGGTATGAATTCCTCCAAGAAGAAGGTGAAAGCTCGAAAAGCCAAGGGAAGGACAATGAAGGGGGGGAGAGAACCACCCAGAACAAATCAAATCCAAAAAAGGAAAGCCCAAGAGGAGTTGATGAGTTAGGAGGGCAGATAAATTCAGATCAAGAAATTGATGGAAATATGTGGTATCAGAGAAGATCTCAGCAATGAGGAGAAAATCTTAAAAAAATTACTACAAGAATGGAAGCATTTGGATGAAAGGTTTATCCCAGAAGACTAAAAGAGACTCTACAGAGATACATTCCTAAGGTACCAAGCACAAAAGTACATAAAACCAACAGACTTGTTGGCACATAAGGACGACTTCTTGGTAGGACCCAGGTTCAGGCTTGGGGCCAACAAGATTCCGATGTAGTCTAGGACAACGCCGAAATTTTACCCTGCTCAAAGGAGAGCAAGGAGTGTCACCAGTGGTGTGTCGTGACCTTATTGAGGTAGGAGAGCTAGAACCATGCTAGCGAAATGAAAATACTCATTTATCATCCATACATTACAGCGGTGCAAGAACACTCTTATCACATACCAGTTAAGGGAAGAACTATCATATTACAGGAATGAAGGAAAGCTACGAGAAAATTTTAAACAACGGATTAAACATCACACATAGAAAGCCATACATTAAACACATAAAATAAGTCCACAAAACACCTTTCTATATATTATATTTATCCTTCCATACATTACATCTCCAACTCCGCAGAGTTCAATACAATAGAGAACCCTAAAAAATCACTAAATCAACCTCGTGCCTCCCTCCTTTTCCATTCTTATCTATCTCTTCTTTCTAGCAGTGGAAGTCTTCGACCATTCTTTGCTCGGTTGGTCTACTACGCTCCTCCATTTCATGTTTCCTTCTGTGATTTCCTCAGCCTTTAGGATTATTTCTTCTTGTCCGTTGTCAACTGCTCTTGACATCTGTGCTGCCACTTGTTCACACTCTGCCACCTTCCCGCCTATTCTCCTCAACCTGCAACAACTCTCTTAATTTTTCAACGGCTCTCCGTGACTCACTCTACCCAACACTGACCATTCACAACTCAAAATTGGTTTCCCGAAAATAAAGGCCCCAACAGGCATCGACCACAAGCTACTCAAAATTAGTTTCCCTAAAACAAAGGCCCCAACAAGCACCGACCACAAGCTATTGACTTGTCGAGAGTCAATTTTCTCCTGGTGTTGCAGTCCCTATGTGACCGTATTCTGTGGTCTTGTGATGGTCTTGTTCGGTTGCTTCTTTTTCCTCCTCCATTTTCTTTGGTTCATGATCTTCCAACAAAGGCCCTAACTCTGGGACCTTTTGCATGACTTCTATTCTGAGTTCCATGAAGTCACTGATTTATTCCTACCATGTTTTCATTAAGGATTATGTTGCATTCACTACCTTGTGGCTGCACTATACTACGGATTTTCATTAGAGACTAGTTGATGTATTGTCTCTGCCTTTTGTTTGATGGGTTGTCAGAGATCATGAAGGAGTTGCTTGGTCTTTGTTGAGTTTTCCTCAATTGTTTAGATTTATAGTTGAAGAGCATCAACCTGATCGTATAGTTGTCTGCGGATGGCTGGATAAGGTGTTCCTTTAATCTCAATGAAATTTTTTTGTAATTGTTCTGAAATTGGATAAGCTTTCATGGTCAGCGAATTTGAGCACTCATGGATTTCATTGAGAAAAGTGTATGCCTTAGCGATAGTGCTCCCCATTGTTTCCTTAAGCTAACTTATCTGCTCTTTCTTTTGTGTTATCTTCTCTGCACACACTGTGGAGGGATATTGTAGTGCCAATATGGCTAACAGGGCCTGCCAGAGTACTTGATTTTCACTACACAAATTTGTGCACACTTTCTTGATGTGAATGGAATGTTCCACCATGGGGCAAGCCCACATATTTGCGGGGTTGGCTTCGACAATACTAGTAATAGTTGGCAAGAGCTCTTGGAAGTTATCTGTGATATGATAAATTTTTTGTTGGAGGGTATATATTTCTTGTTGTAGTTGATTATGCTCTTCAATGAGCATTATAAATTGTTGGTGTTGTTGCTCATATTATAGAGCAAGGTCATTGTGGAACGATTCTACCTGTCGGGCTACTGCTTGTATGAAAATAAAAAGCTGGCCTAGTGTCCAAGTCTGAAGATCTCTGCTACTCATCATTTCAGGGCTGGTATTTCTCTCTGTGATTGGTTGGTCACTAGTGATGGAACGAACAAATTGCTCTTGTGGAGAGTTAGAACGACTCGACAGTATGGTGGGAGGTTGGGTTGAATGAAAATTAATGGTGGGTGAATGAGTGGGTATGAGTGGTTGCAATTCGAGCATTGATTTTTGAATTTCAGAAAAGGAAGTCTCGCATGGTGCATTTTTAGGCAAGGTTAAGTCAACTTGAATAATTAGATTTAGGAAGGTCCCTAGTTCTACCGTGAGCAAGTTAACCTTGGTTACTTGTATAGTACCTGAGTTAACTTCTGCCTCAGTATCGATTGCAATTACCATTCCAATAGGTATCACATCACATATGGTTGCATATGTGGAAGTGGTGTGGGTTGACTGATCCTTGGAAGCATTAGAGGTATGCAACGATGTATTTTGAGTAGTTGGGGGTGAGGATGCTGGGGTGTTTTGCGATGATGAAGGGTTGGGTTGTGGTATGGCTGTGAAAGTCTGGGTACCCTTCTCTGATTCCTATGTGATCGAGATCCCTGTACCTATCTGGTGTACATGTCCTCCTTTGTCAAGTATACCACTTGGTCAGGTTTCAAGGTCTTGACCTGCTTTCCCTTCCGCCTGGGGATGGGTGGTTTAGTTGCCTTAGTTTTTCGAATTGGGGCAATGGTTGATTGTGAATGTGAATGGAAGGTGGTGGAGGAGAGAGTAGTAAGGACTAGGGTCGTTCATGATGGTGATCCTAACTTGAATGTTTGAAATTCATGAAACAATGGGAATGTAGTGGTTACGGCTCCAATACGTACCATGGCTTTGTTGAAGGCTTTCACTTGTGTATCCATATTTTGAAGTAGTGGATGGAGTTTAATTTTCGATATCCTCTGAGATATGTCCACTGGTGTTTCGCCTAGCAACTATTGTGGAAGCATAGCCCCAAAATAATACTTATGCTTCCCCTCTCATACTTCTCCTACAACACTCGGCCAAGACATAAATTCTGTGTGGAAAGTGTTCTCTTCCAACTAGAATCTCAATGACCTATTATGGAAGGTGTCTGCTGCAATACAATGGGGTCTAATCCATGCATTTCCATGTGAAATGCCAAACCATATTTTCCCAGAGTACTCATCTAGTAGCACTCTAGGAATTATTTGCTGGGTTTGAATGACATCAAGCATCAACCTGCACCACTCTGTGAATGCCTCCTCGTTGATCTCTTTATTGCGGGGATCCCCTAAAACTCTCCATGGTGTATATCTAAGGGTCATTGGCTGAATTGCGCCTATCTCTACAAGAGTTCATTTTCTCAGTGGACACAATTTCCACATAGCCAACACCATGATTATATATCCATATATAAACACTATGCCTCTTTTGAAGTTGTCTTCGCAAGCTTCAAAGATATCTTACAGCAGAAAAGTGTAGCAATTGAGTTGCGCTCCCTGTACACAGTACTCTGTAGCTAAAATTGTGTCTAGGGTGCACTTCCCATTTGTGTAGTGTCTCATTACCTTCCCAGCCACCAGATAGCATGAAAAATTCACATTGGGCACTTTTATGAGGTCTATCTTTACCTCCTCCTCCCCTCTCCTGGTCTCATACTTCTTGTAGTAGTCTAATTCCCCCACCTTTTTTGCTCTTTTGGAGGTATTCTGGAAGGTCGTGGATACGTCCTCCCTTGCTGTTGACAGCCCTGTGAGTCTATTGATATCCTTTGCATGAATTTTGAGTTCTTTCCTAAGCCAAAGTGACCTGCTGTGAATTCTATTGATTAGGATATTTATGCATTGCATGGCTGCTCCCTGTGTACTGACCACCTGTAGACTCCTTAGGTGCATAATTGTTGATCTTTGAATTCCTTTGAAGTTTGGGTGTACTCTTCCCTGCTTCAATCATGTGGATGGTTACTCAGACGAGGTGGATTTTGTCTCTGTTGATGGTGGGTTCAAAAATTGAGCAAATGTGATGGCTAATTAATATTTCCTAATGTGGAAACTTTATTAGGGAGTGGTGTTTCCAATTACAGATATTTTTTTTTCAATTTTTTGGTTGACACTATGGACTGACACCTAAATGATGGTTAATTATGAGAGAATGATGGTTGACATGCTTTTTTGTATGGTCCCTGCAACCCCCCCCCCCCTCGACCACAATTGTTTGCGGTGTGGTCCCCATGCCACAATAGTGTGGCAGTTGGGTGCTCGCAACATATAAGTTATTTTTATTTGGCTTCCTATCCTACATGCAGAAACTGAATTATATGGTTTATTGTTGTTTCAATGTTGAGAGAGATTTATTGAATTTCGAATCTACAGACTCATCTTAGGTGTGAGAGAGTTATTGGCTATCTACCCTATAGACTCCTCCCGAGTGCAAGAGTTCTTGGAAATAAAATTTAATTTAGTCACTCATGGTAAGGTTTTAGGCATTCACCATTCAACCAACCAAGTAATATTACTCCATCCAATTGTGCTCACTTTATTTCTCCTGAATTTCACATTTCTATGACATAGAATGGTCCCATCTAATGAATTTGATGTTTCTTTGGAAATTTATGAAATTTGTTTTCATAGACTAGTACTTGACTACCAATATTTAATGTATTTCTGTTAATGTCATGGTCGTGCCAGGCTTTCTGTTGTTATTTCAACTGATTGGTGGAATTCTGCAAAAAATATTGCTTCCTCCAACTCCTACGGTTCCTTGAGACACATTGTGATTGATTCTGCTTCAGAAATTTGAGTTGTTATACCAATAAATAAGGTGGGGATAATAAATTCAGATGGCACCATTGCTTCCTTCCCATACACGAGTTGGAATGGTGTCTAATTGTGAAATCTCTTTACTGTGGTCCTATAGGCCCATAACGTGGCTGGTATTATATCATCCCAGTCCTCCCAATTTGCGTTTCGGATTTTAGTTAAACCATTTTCCGTGATTTTTTTAAACAATTCCATACTTCCATTTTCCTGTGGGTGATACAAAGTGCTCTTGTGATGCTTTTTCATGATGTTTTGTAGCAATAATTTGATTGTGGCATTGATAAAGTGGGTGCCTTGATAGCTTGTCAGACTCATTGGACAACCGAATCTTGTAATAATGTTCTCAAAAATTAACCTGGCTATTGTGAAACCCTTCACTGGTGTCGCCTATGCCCACCTGGTCATATATTCACTTGCGGCAATTATGTATCTTGCTTGGAATGGCATGCAACTGGTGCAATGGGTCCTATGAAGTTAGTGGACCATTTTTCAAATACCTGTACTTCTCTAACGGGTTGTAAAGGAATTTCATCGTGGTGTGAAGGTTTTCTTGTTCTTTGACATATGTCACATTTCTTTACATACTCTTTGGTATCCTCATGCATTGTAGGCCACCATAACCCTGTCTATGGTATTTTCCTTGCGGTAGGATTTTCTCCAAAGTGTCCTCCTGTGACTCCTATGTGGCATTCCAAGAGGATATCTAATATTTCATGGTCTAATACACACCTTTGCAGTACCTGATCTAAACCCATTTTTTTATAGTTGGCCCGATATAAGTTGGTAATTGGCAACTTTGATAACCAAATGTTTTCATTGAGTTGTTGTGTATTCTTCCGGGCATTGTCCTAAAGCCAAAAATGTTGTTGTTTGTTCCAAATAATCTTGGATAGCCTCTATTAGAAATAGATCTGGATCTGGAAGATGGTCATCGAGTGTCCCCCCATTTTCTCCTGATTCTAATCTAGGTAGATGACCGAGTCCCACATTTAGTCTACCAGGTTTTACTACAACTTCAAATGTGAATTCTTGGAACAGTAGAATCATCTACAAATTATGCCTTCTAGAACTCATTTTTTCACCAAATAATTTAACATGGAATGATCTGTAAATACTTTAAAGGAACCTCAATGTAGTTAGTGGCGAAACTTCTAGAGGGAGTAGACCATTGCAAGAGATTCTCTTTCAATTGTCGTATAGTTCTTTTCTGCGGTTGACAACTTCCAGCTTGCAAAATCTACTGGGTGGTCTATATTTATTTCACCTAGTTGCGCTAGCACAACCCCCAAAGAAATATTTGAGGTGTTAATATGTACATGGAACTATTTATCCCAATTAGGATATGTTAGAATATGTGCACTTGGTAGTCTTTATTTTAGTGCATCTAACACCTTACTGCATTCTTCATTCCGTACAAACAATTTTGTTTTTCACAAAAACGTTTCTAGCGGGACTGTGATGTGAGAATAATTGTGGATAAACCTTTTGTAATATCATGTATTTACAAGTCACCATCTTATTTGTTTAAAGATATCCAACAGATACATGTTGACAATTACCTAAACCTTGGCAGGGTCCACACATACTCCCTATTTACGGACCACATGGACAAGCAATGTTCCAAATGGGAATGAAAATATGCACTTTTTCGTGTTTAATGAAATTTGAAGCTGCCTGTGACAGTCAAACATTATTCGAAGCAGACTCACATGGTTATTCAATAAGTTGTACAAGTCGTCCATGTACACTTCCAAAAATTTATGGATATATTATGTGAATGATTCTATCAATATTCTTGAGAATACTGTTGGTGCATTCCTTAATGCAAAAGACATTACGTGATAACCGTAAGATCCCCATTTAGTAGTAAATGAGGTTTTCCTTTTCTCCTCCTCCACTATCCTGACTTGGTGATACCCAGAGAATCCATCTCTGAACTAATATGCTTCATTTATGGCCAAATTATCTAGTACTTCATCACTGAATGGTGTTGGAAACATATCATGCACACTTGGATTGTTTAAGCTTCGGTAGTCCACACACACTTTGATCTCCAACTTTCCTTTCTTGTTTTGGCTCACTATGGGGCTAACCCATTCTGCTTCTTGCACTAGGAAGATTAATCCTGCATTGAGCCTTTTTTCTATTTCTATATTTTCTTTCTCTTTCACTCTTGGGTTCAAGCATTCATTTACCTATCCCCCCTTTTCCCCTTTCCGTAGCATATCTCCCTCAAGTCCTTCCCCTAGTACTAGAGGTTTAAGCTTCCATCGTGGGACTTTGGAGAGACATTCTTCCCTCATCCACCATTAGAGCCTTGACCCACAAAGGAATTTATTTCAACAGCTTCCCCCTCAACCTGGATTTAAATATGTATTTTGCTTTAGAAAAGGATTGATAACATTCAGTTGTGAACTCCACAATATTTACCTCCAATGTAGTCTCAACCCAAAAGTCTACGACTCGGGCTAACTTAGTATCTAGTCTATGAAATGCCATCAGATCTACATGCATCCAACTGTGATGAGATCGACTCAATGTTCCAAGGGTTGCTTTGACCAGGATTCTTCGCAACCAGTTATAGAGCTCCTCAAATTTTCCCCAAAAAATATACGAGTCACTTTCTGAATCAGAGAAGAAGACTCGATATTTAATATTCCTTTTCTTATGATGTCGGAGCTCACCTTGTTGCAATATGAATTGATCTACATAAGTATCCCACCAGTTGTGTAACTCCCTTTCATATATCTTCGATACCATGATCTAACTCTCCAGAATGTTTTCAAGTCCTGGAAACAAAACTGTTTTTTGGCTCATAAGGATGACTTATGGGCAAGACCCAGGTTTAGGCTCAGGGCTAACAAGATTCTGGTGTTGTCTAGGACAACGTCAAAATTTTCACCGTGCTCAAAGGAGAGCAAGGAGTCTCACCTGAGGCGTGCCATGACCTTACTAAGATAGGAGAGCTAGAACCGTGCTAGTGAAATGAAGCTACTCATCTATCATCCAAACATTACAATCGTGAAGGAACACTCTTATCTCATAGTATTCAAGGGAAGAACTATCATATTACAGGAATGAAATAAAGCTATGAGAAAAGTTTAAACAACCAATTAAACATCACACATATAAATCCATATATTTAAAACTTAAAACAAATCCATAAAATACCTTTCTATATATTAGATTTCTTGTGCCATACATTACATCTCAAACTTTGCAGAGTTCAATCCAATATAGAATCCTCAAAAATCACCAAACCAACCCCATCCCTCCCTCCTTTTCCTTTCTTATCTATCTCTTCTTTCTGGCACTAGAAGTCTTTGCCCCTTGTTCGCTCAGCTGGTATGCTGTGATCCACCATTTCCTATTTCCTTCTGTTCTTGGATATGCCTCTAGGAGTATTTCTACCTATTTGATTTCAATTGTTCTGGCCACCTGTGCTTCTGCTTGTTCGCACTTTGCCACCTTCCCGCCTATTTTATGCAACCCACAACAGTTGTCTTCCTTCCAGAACGGCTCTCCGCCACTCAATCCACTTGCCACTGACTGTTCGCAACTAGAAATTGGTTTCCTCAAAACAAAGGCAACAACAAGACTCCATCACTTTGTTGGGATCCCCAACAGGTGTAGCACATGAACAAAGCAACCAGGGTAAAGTCAGGGGGGAAAAGCAAGGGATGAAGACCCTACAGGAATTAATAAAAATGGTAGGGGAGATGCTAGTCAACTCAAGAAGTGTAACACTGATCTAAGAGGTGTTCCACAGCCTAATAAATCCTTCTCAATGATTGTACAATATGGGAATATTAGAGGTCTGAATAGTAGAGGAAAACAAAGATATTTGAAAGAAAGACTAAAGAAGGATAAACCTAATATATTGTGCCTATAGGAAAATAAACCTTCAGAGGCCAAGTTAAAGGAAATCATTCAGAAAATGAGACTAGATTATTAGGTAATGGTGGAGGATGCTAGAGGAAGTGTTGGAGGAACCAAAATCCTCTGGAATCCAAACAAAGTCATTTTTGAAAATTGGCTTAGCTTCACGCATATCCTATCGGGATGCTTTCTCCACATACACACAAGAGATTGGGTTCTTCTCTCAACTGTGTATGGGCCTCACATTCCAGGAGAAAGGGTGGAGTTCCTCCAAAAAATGAGGACCTTACAAAAAGTTAACCAAGATGCATTATGGTTAGTTGGTGGAGACTTCAACCTCATCACCTCCTTGGCTAAGAAGAATGAAGGACTAAGGAAGGTGGATCAAGATATGAAGAAATTTAGAGATCTGATAACAATCTACATATTGTAGATATCCCCACAATCAATGGTATATTAACTTGGAATAATAGAAGAGTGGGGGGGGGGGGGGCGACTATAATGCTTCAAGAATATATTATTTCCTAGTATCGAAGGATATCATAAGCAGAGACATCTTCCTGGAAGCATCCATTGATCCAAGCCTATGGTAGGCCTGGATCATTGGCCAATTAGGCTAGAGATAGATCTCAAAATCGCTCCAAAGAACAAATCGTTCGGTTTTGAGATATTCTAGCTGCAGGATCCCAGATTTGTGGGAAAAATGGAAAGATTGTCATGGGAGATACATATATAGGGATGGAATTGTATGCATACTTTTGACCTTAAGCTCAAGGAGCTAAAGAAAAATATCAAGACCTAGAACAAAATAGATTTTTGAAATATTTAGAAAGAACATAGGTTGTTACAAACAAAGATGGAAATAATACAACAAGAAATAATAACAAAAGGAAGAATTGAGGCCTTGATTTTAGAGGAAGGGAGAACCCTGAACACATTAGAAGAAAAGAGACAATAAGAGGAACTTCTCAAGAAGCGAAATTCAAGGGTGCACTGATTGAGAGAAGGTGAGCAAAACATAAAGTTGTTCCATAAAGCCATAGTCCATCATAGGAAGGAAAAAAAAATATTCTCCCTGAGGGATGTAGATGAAAATTGATGAACAAAACATGCAGAGCTGGAGAACTTGTTGGTTGACCATTTTCGAACTTTTCTGACTGAACTTTACCAGGATAGAGAAGAGGACAGCCAACGCATAACCTAAAAAATCTTGCAACTGATCAATAGGAACCAAAACATGGCTCTCATGAGGGCCATCTCCATATCTGAAATGGAGGAAGTGGTCAAACATATGGCCAGAAATAAGGCCCCTAGAACAGATGGGTACGCGGCTGAATTCTTCGAGGCAACATGGCATTTCCTGGACAGTGAAGTACGAGAGTTTGCGGAGGATTCTAGATGAAAAAACAGGTAAACCATGACCTAAAATCTACCTTTCTTGCTTTAATACCCAAGACCAAAAAATCAGAGGAACCAAAAGGGTTTTGACTGATTGTGCTCTACAATGTGATATATAAAATTATTTTTGTGATTATGGTCTAAAGGCTGAAGCCGCTCCTCCCTGTTCTAATATCCCTGAAGAAAACTTGATTTCTTCTAGGGCAGAAAAATATTGAATGGTATTGTGGCCTCTCAAGAAGTCATCCATTCTCTTAAAATTATGAAAGCTAAAGGAATTTTAATCAAACTTGATATATCTAAAGCTTATGATAGGCTCAGCTGGAAATATATTACCAACATTCTTATAGCTTCTAGATTTTATCATAGATGGATCAACTGGATCTCCTCCCTAATTTCCACCTTGCTTTTCTCCATCCTCTTGAATGGCTCCCCTTCCCGCACGGTCAACCCATCCAAAGACCTTCATCAAGGGGAACCCTTGTCCCTCTTTCTTTTTATCTTAGCTATTGAAGGGTTGGGTAGATAGATAAAACATGTTGTTAGTACTGGCTCCCTATAGGGAATCAATATTTGAGGAGGTAATCTAACCCTCATGGACCAACAATTTATAGACGAAATTATGTTGTTCTATCAAGTTAGTATCAAGGAAGGAAAGCTCATCAAGAAAATCCTAAAGGATCTCATGCAAGCGTCAAGAACTATGATTAACGAGAGCAAATCTAGTATATATTCTTTCAATACCCCAATGGCTTACAAAACCTTTCTGGCTAGAACCCTGGGATTCCAAATTGGATCCCTCTCGGATAAATACCTTAGAGTCCCCCTGGTCCTAAACTCTTTGTGCATGTATTTCTAGCAGGAGATTATAGAGAAAATCTTATCCCAACTTCAGTCATGGTCTTCTCAAGATCTGAACATCGCAGGTAGAGTGACCCTATTGAAATTACTCCTGCAATCCATACCCATATATCAGTTGTCTGGTATGGATGGCCTGAAGTTTTTCTAATAGGCAATGGTTGATGTGTTTAAAAAATTCCTGTGGAGGGGGTCTTAGGAGACCAAAAAGTGGGCCCTACCATGCATGGGAAAAATTAAGCAAAGGCAAGCATCAAGGGGGGCTGAGGATTCACAATCCCCACACCTTAAACCTATTTTTGGGAGCTAAAATATGGTGCATATGGTTGCATGGAGGCCAAGACATTTGGAAGAAGATCTAGACTCACAAACATGGGATGCCCCAAACGTCAGAAGAAATTATTATATACCCTCATTCACCAACAATTCGTAGACGAAATTATGTTGCTCTGTCAAGTTAGTATCAAGGAAGGCAAACTCATCAAGAAAATCCTTGAGGATTTCATAAAAGCGTCGGGAACTATGGTTAACGAGAGAAAATATAGTTTCTATTCTTTCAATGCTCCAATGGCTTACAAAACCTTTCTAGCTAGAACCCTAGGATTCCAAATTGGACCCCCCCTAGCTAAATAGCTCAAAGTCCCCCTAGTCCTAAACTCCTTGTGCATGTCTTGCTGGCAGGAGCTTATAGAGAAAATATGATCCCAACTTCAGTCATGGTCTTTTCAAGCTCTAAACATTGCAAGCAGAGTGACCCTTTTGAAATCGGTCCTAAAATCCAGACCCATACTATTCAGTTATCTGGTATGGCTGACCCAAAGTTGGTCTATAGGTCGACGTGTTTAAAAATTTCCTGAGGAGGGGGGCTTAGGAGACCAAAACATGCATGGGAAAAAGTAAGCAAAGGCAAGAATCAGGGGGGGTTGGGGATTCACAATCCCCACACCTTAAACCTAATTATGAGAGCTAAAATATGGTGGAGATGGTTGCAGAGAGGCCAAGACATTTGGAAGAATATCTAGACTCAAAAATATGAGATGCCCCAAATGTCGGAAGAAATTATTATATACCCTCATTTACCAATGGGTTCCTCCATATGAAACCTTGATTCAAGTAACAAAGAAATGATCAGGAAGTACATATTCTGGGAAGTAAAGGATGGGAACAAAGCTCTATTTTGGTAAGAATCTTGGTAGCAGAGACAAAGGATACTCAGTCAGTAGGACTTGAGTAAGGTTTTCTCATATAAAACCAGTAATCAGTACCAAAATGTAAGTCAATAATGGAGGTAGGAAAAGAGGGAGGGATGGAGTGCATAGAAAGTCAAAGCAGACTCGGAAGACAACCCATACTCTGAACAATGGCGAAAACTAGATGAGGAACTTCAGTCAAGGAATATTGTAGTCTTTGAAGGGAGGGACATCCTAAGGTGAGGGCACAAGTCTCAAGGAATTCTCTCCATCAAAGAAGCATATAAAATATATAAGGAGGAACTATTGCAACAAGGGAATCCTGTATGGCGTAAAATTTGGTCTCTTCAACATTGGCCCAAAGTAACCCATTTCCTTTAGCTGGCTGGTAGATGGAGAATATTGACATGGGATCAACTAAAGAAAAGAGGTTTCTATGGGCCAACCATGTGTAGAATTTGTATAGAGGCTGAAGAGGATGGGTAACATCTGTTAAACCGATGCCCCTATGTGGATAGATTATGGGAACAACTAGAAAACCATTTGGCACCACTGATAGGGACAAAATGAGCATCCAAATAACTTTAGAGAACTAGAGAACAAGGATCTTTAATAATAAGGTGATCAAAAGGGAATCTATGTTGAGCATGGGATTCCTAATATGGGGAATTTGGAAGGAACAAAACCAAATAATCTTCAAGGACACCTGGACCCCTAGTAGCATAATTTGGAAAGGGATAATTGAAAACATTAGGGAGACGGTCCTTTCAGAGAAATGGAATCAAGATGACTAGCATGTGGCCCTAGAGGAAGCTAGTATTCTTGATGGCATAAATCTGATTCCACAGATGTTTTCCATGTCCTCTTGGAAGCCGCAACTACTCCGACAATTTTCTCCTAGCCAGTACAGGTCTCACCCTCTAGATTTCATCAAACTGAGCTTCAATTAGGCCTCTAAACGGAACTTGGGGGAGGCATACTTTGGAGGAATATTCATAAATAATAGAGGACAAAAAATTAATGTTTACATGGAATATTGAAACAATGCTAGAAACAATGAAGAAAAATTTCATGTTGCGAAGCAAGGGATCATCATTGTTAGAGACAAGGGATACAAGAAACTAGTTGTGGAAGGAGATTCTTTGTCGGTAATCAAAAAAATTAAAATAATTAAAGAGGTTGAAGCCTCATAACAACTAAGTAAAATTTTGAGGATGAAAATCATAGTCTATGAGGTGGCTTTGGAGATCTGCATATTTGATTACATAACTACTCAACACATCCTTCGTAGTGGCAACAAGACAACATATTTCCTCGCCAATTGGGAATGTGCTCATCGGGGAGTTTGTATGAACATAGAATGGGCAAGCCCTCACCCTGAATACCTCTGACCTTTGGAAAATTTCCTATCCCAGGACCAGATGGCGTCCACTTCTCATTCCACTGAAGGACAGACTGACTCCCGATCGGAGTCCGGGGTGGCGGCATCCTCTACGTTGCAGTGAAGGTTGGAGTAAACGCCCGCATGTCCAAAGGAAAACCTAGGTTGGAAAAAGGTAAGTGGCATGACAATGGAGGGTGGCATGTCTAAATGTGAAGGCGAAGGGACTCCTTCCAAATCCAACTTCAAGTAAAGGGAGAGAATAAATGGTGGGTTTTGTGCTACAACGATTATATTCACGTGGTTTTGTTTTGGATGTTCACTGTGAGAGAGATAGGGAGCCAAGGTGCATCATCTACAAGAAAGTTGAAGCTCGGAACTTGTAATATACATCAACTCCCAGAGGTTAAAGGGTATGTGAACATTCCTTTTCCCTCATCTCCTTCGCAAATGACTCTTTCTATGGTTTCTAGGTTGTCTATTGTTGGTATGGTTCCTGGTATTCATCATTTTTTTTTTTTTGCATGGGATGGATATGGGAAGGGATAGAGGGGATACTTTAGTTTTGCATCATATGATATCTCTTTTTTTCAGGATTATTCTAAGTAAAATGGGGGATGGGGATTTGGGTCGTAGCTTTGCAAACTAGGTAGACCCAGAGACCCAACCATGGTCTATTAGCAATTTGGAAAACCATATTAAGGAGGGGTCTCTACATGTGAGGTTTAGTGTCAAAGGGGATGTGAAGGCTTGCTGTAGGCTCACCACTGGTTGGGGAGCACATGGTGCCACAGAATGAGTAAATTAAGTTTCCCATGGGTATTGGGTTGGAGTTTAGAGAACTAAGTCTCAAGGGGAGGGGTATCATTGTTATTAGGTTGGGTAGGACCACCTAGAGAGCCCTTTGCATGGTGTTGGTAGTCGAGGAATGGGACTGCATGGGGAGGTAGGTGCGACAAGATGGGACGGGTTCACTTTCAATTCCTATGTTCTATGAATTTATGAAGGCAGAAAAGAAGAACCATGCCTAAAATTACTATTGGGGAATACATAATGGCTCGAGCTTGGGTAGTAAAGGAAGAGGGGGAAGGTGGAACCCATTGACAAACATGGAAGTGGGGCCAACATAAAGAGAAGGCTGGGGTGACCACCCAATCTCCAAAGCAAATGGGGCGTAAGCCCCATGTTGATCATATTGTTGATGATGCATTAATTTACATTCAGGAAATTCCTCCTCAGGTGAGGAAAATTATGGGAAAATGGGAGGAAGCACTCACCGGAGAAGCTGAACAAGATGGAATAGACCTAGAAGAAGAAAATTTTGTGCAAGATCCTTGAAATACCAGAGGTAGAATTTCCAAATATCAACAAAATTCATCTTTACTGGAGAATGAAACATATGATATCCAAATCCATCATATACACCATCGATTTCATGCAATTTGATCCTAACATGCAGGAGATTCAAAAGGATTTCCAGCTATTGCAATTCCAAGTTCAGAGACAGAATAACTAGTTGAACAAGATAGTGAATTTTATGAAGAATCTGCAACAAACGGAGATGCCCGGGTCCACTGCTAAAGACCCAGTGCCGATAGACTCTTCAAAGGGCTAAGATGACATTAGTATTAATACTTTTTAATTTTACATGTATCTATGTTTATGTTTATGTGGGTAAATTATGTTAATATTAGTAGTATGTCTAGCTTGTCGAATGATGTCTGGGTCACAAACATTGAGGCAATAAAATCTGAGGATGGTAGACCAATTTTTTTTTGTTTCAAGATGGCCTACAATGCCTTTCGATGGCCAACAAATTTGGTTTCCCTGCAGGGCATATTGAGGTCGTGAAAGTCTACTGAAGTATGTAATCTTCTTTTTTGAAAAATTAATAGAAAAATAGGAACTACTCAGCCACTTCAGTGATTTGGTCATTTAATTGTGTCATCAATCTTGAAAATTCTTGTTCGAATGAGATTGACTTATCATTCTTTTTCTTGATGCATTCATTAAATATTTGGGCTTATGAATACTTTCATTGGCATAGGCTCTAGCACATTGTACTAATTCTTCCAAATGATTCGACATCTGGTGTGGAAGAAACACTTCCCAAAAATTTTCTAATGTTGTTGCCGAGACAAAGGTGCCATATTAACTCTCTGTTTCTAAAATCCTTCTCTATTTACTACTCTTCCTTAAGTTATCATATTTCTTGGAACTCTAGAACACTTCAATTGAAGGTATTTATTGAATCTAAAATTCAAAATCATTAGGTTATTAGGTGTTAGGTCCCTATAATACTAGTTTACCTAGCTTATTGTTATTGTTAGTGTAGCCTCCTCATTGTTAATTTTGTGCCCATGTAGCCCCCATATTATTATTGTCGTGCCCCATATAAGCCCACTATTGATATTGTTGTGCCCTTACATTATTATTGTTATGTAGGCTCTGATTATATTGTGACCCCTTAGACTCCTATATATACAATGGAGGTATTTTAATTTCTATCATCCAAGAACTGTTCATTTATGTAATGTAAATGAGGTTTCCCCCTCAAAGAGGATAATTTTTAATTCATTGATATATCTTTTCTTCTATTCCGTGAGCTGGTTGCATAACATTTGGTATGAGAGCTTTAGATTATAGGGTTCCGCTGCTTCAATCAGGTCATAGTAGCATTTTCGCTATAATTTGTTTATACAAAGATTCAGAAGTTGAAATTTTGACCATGTGGACCTAAAATTTTGGTGAACTTGGTTTCAAAATTTTATATCTTGGTTGCTATATTTTATGAGATATTGTTCGAAGAAGTTAGATTTTTTTCATGCTTCATAATTCCATATCAAACACATGACTGAGGGAAAATCGTCATAACCCTGGGTATGTTTCAACCATTATCTATTCAAAGTCAACATTGGGATGACGTGTGAATGGATTTTATTAAAGGTTTACCCATGTCTGAAGGAAAGAGTTTCATCATGGCAGTATTTTATAGACTTACCAATTAAGCATACCTTTTGTGCACTATCACATCCGTTTAAATCCAATAAAATTGCTATTGTATTTATGGAAACAATTCAAAATCTTCATGGAAACCCAACTTGATTATAGTAAGTGAGAGAGATGCCATTTTCATAGGAAATTTTTGGAAGAAATTATTTTCTCGTCTTGGTAGTCAATTAGCTCATAGCTCATCTTATCACCATCAATCTTATGGGAAAAACGATAGAGTGAACAAATATCTGAAAGGATATATCTGTTTCCTTATATCGGATAAGCAAACACAACATGTCAAGTGGTTACCTATAGATGAATGGTGGTATAACACTTCCTTCCATACTACTGCAAAAATAAACCCATTTATGGAACTTTATGGATATCATCCATCATCCATCACATCATAATTAAGAGATAATTATAAGGTTAAAGTAGTTGAAGATCACATCGAGCATTAGCAACAAGTTTTCCAACTCTTAAAGGAGAAACTCATTGTGGTGTAGAATCGAATGAAAAAACATGCATATCTTTCTCGCAGTAAAAGAAGCTTTAATGAAGGTGGGTTGGTATTCTTACAGCTACAACCATACAAAAAAATGTATTTGAATCAAGCTGAGAAGGATATAAATTATCACCAAAGTACTAAGGTCATTAAAAGGTATTGCAAAATATTGGTACTGTGGCATAGAAATTGGAGCTTCCTCCATCTTCTCAATTACACCCAGATTTCCATGTTTCATGCTTAAGGAAGGCTATTGGTGACAAGCTTCTAGTTCAAGCAATGTTTCCAGAACATGGCCAAGAAGGAAAAGTTATATTTGAGCCTGGAGTAGTGAGGGAAAGAAGAACCTGACAACTACAAAATTGATCAATTTTAGAGTTCCTCATTATGTGGAAGAGCTTACCAGCTGAACATTCCGCATGGGAGGGTGAAAAATTCATACAGAAGTATCCATAACTACTTAAGCGTCGAGGACAACACTTTTTTGAAGGAGAGGGGCATGTTAGGTCCCAATAATATTAATGTAGTCCCCTTATGGTTATTGTTGTTGTGGATCCCTTATCATTATTTTTGTGCCAATGTAGCTCCCATATTGTTATTGTTGTGCCCTGTAGAAGCCCATTATTGTTATTTTTTTTCCCTTACATTATTATGTTTATGTAGCCTTTTATTATATTGTGACCCCTTAAACTCCTATATATACAAAGGAGGTCTTGTCAAATTTATCATCCAAGAATTTTTCGTTTATGTAATGAAAAGTAGGTTTCCCCTCAAAGACGATAATTTTTAAGTTGTTGATCTATATTTTCTTCTATTTTGTGAGTGGGTTGTATAAAATTGAGGTAATTTCTCAAGAACATGAAAAATATCGATATGAGTTGATATAATAATATGCGGATTATAGTTAGTAGTTATCGTGACAACTGGAGAGTCCATTTTCCATTTACATAAGGTGTTCATCAACAAATTGCATGTACAAAGAACTACAAGCTGACTTTGGCATGCATTGAATTTCAACTTGATTGAGATAGGTTGAGGCCATTTGATCATGATATTTCCATTCTCTCTATATTTTTGGATCAACGATAACTTCAAGAATATAGTGCTTATGAGGCACAATATTTTGTGAAATATTTTTCTTTCAGGGAATAGTTTTCTTAGGAGTTATTTCATTTTTAGCACGAATAGCTATATATTTAGGTTTCTTAATTAGATATTTCTTGTTCAAAAGAGTTCACTGACTAGTAATATTCTGATGACTAATTTATTTAGGTTGAGCATTCTTTAGAGGAAGATCTTAAAAAAGATAATTTTTTTTAGTACTCTCTAGGGTGTTGGGATTCATACTTGCACACATTTTCATGGAAGGAAAAGAAGGTTACAATACATTTCTTTCATTTTCAACTAATTATAAAATAGGAGGCACTTTAGCTATTTTTTTTCTCCCTATAGAATAGAAATTGATGTTGTTGGTTAGTTGTTAATTCATTCACATTTGCAAGCACTTTTAGATACAAGGATGCAAACTTAAATAGATCATCAAATACATAAGTATCGTGAATATAATTTTTAATACCAAATGATGCATCAATATTTTCATCTTCTCTCCTAGTGTCATGATATTTAAGAGGAATTATAGCTAACTTAAGAGCTTGAAAATGGAAAAGGTCTTTTACTCCATGAGGATAGTCCACTATAGAATACATGCTCACAAGAATAGGGAATGTAGGTCAAACAATTTTGGACACTCTTTTTAATTCATAAGTAATCTTTGTTCCAACCATCTAATAAGCAATGCCTCTACATCGGAGTCTGTTTGGAACATATATAGGAAGAGCAAGGAGGGGGGGGGTGTGTGGGCGGGGCAAGGAAAGACACAATCCTGATATAGTTAAAGTTCTATTCACAATACCAATATTTAATTTTTTGAAGACAAACAATGATTATCTGAGAAATCCTAGATGGTTTCTTGTTAAATAGGGCTTTGTGAAAATGAATCATAGCATGGTGAAAAATGGCAGAAAATTTTTGAAAGTAATTTCCCCCCCAAAGCTACTTGTGACAGATGTGGATAGGGGTAGGGTCAATAGGTGTCCATTTACATCCCATAACTAGAATTGTTGTTGCCCAAAAAATAACATCCATGATAAAAGTGTACATATAGAAAGGTGGTTTAGGAGTCGAGGTTTTGTCTTCTTGAAATGTGAGGACATGTTGGGAAATTTTATTTCATAGCATTTTAGCCCAAATGAAATTGTTACCCTCGATAGCTCTTTGAATAATAGGAGTCGAATCAATAGGAAAACGATAAACAATCATGTAACCAAACATGAAATAGAACATGGAAACAAGATAACAAAGAGAAGGGGAAAGAGAAGAAATGGGATAATGACGAGAATTTTCTTCCCCATGTTTCTCGGGGGTACTTCTCCAATCCTTTACTAAATAGGGGAGAGTTCTTGTAATATCTTGACATGGGAATATGCATCAATGCCTGCTGAAATAAGGCACTTCTGGGAAATCTATGGACTGAAATGAGTTTGTAGCTCCTGGATCCCTTATATAAGTGGATCTATTGTCTATATCCAAAATGAGAGAAAAAACAAATCAAACTAGGTGTGGTAAACAAATCTCCCACCACCTAGTCTAGCTGAAAAACACCTAAAGAGAGGGGCTGCAACTATGTACAACAAATTGCTTCAGAAATAACACAGTTTTGAAAGCATGAGTAGGAGGCCAATAATAAAGATCAAATTTTAAATATATGGCAGCAAATCAGATCCATAATGATGCTCTTACATTGTACGACATAATGTAGAAGGAAAAATAGAAGAAACTCCTCAGAAAAGAGGGTTGTAACACATGTATTTACTGCAAAATTGCTTAACAATGTTTTTACAAGGGCTGCAGTAGCTTTATGTTACACTTTAGATCTAGAGAATATATGTATACAAAATATCAAACCCATTTCAGATCTGTACACTAGAAAGGCTCTTTTACAAGATCCCCTAGGGGTTTTGATCAAATCATGCAATACAGAGAGTAGATCTGAATTTAAAGCAGCAGATCTGCAATATTATTCAGAAATTTCTGAAGATGTTTTACATTAGAAACAGATCAGATCTATATATAACATGGATAATCAAGCTAATCCATGGATCAGCAAAGTGAAATTCAAAGCCTAGCACCAGAGATCTCTTCTCAAAAAGTGGATCAAACACCCTACAATTTCCTCTATGAAAATAACGCAGTCGTGGAAGGGAAACTGCGCTGTAGCTTTAGACACTGAGTTGTCCTGATGCCAAGATAGGAAATATTAGCTCCAAAGGTTCAGAACTCTCTTGCCCATGGAATAGGAAACTTTCCCAGTGAAAAGAGGGCCTGAAATGGCCTAAATCTGAGCAGATCTAGCCTCCACTTGCTGCAGCTTGCAAGGGAAACCCAATCCTAAATAGGATCAGCGTTGTAGTTGGAAGATGAGCTTGGCCAAATGTCTGACAGTGGATGAAATCAGCAATAATCCTCCAAGAAATCCTCAATGGAAGAGGTGGGATCCCTGCATAGGAACTCCCAAGTGCTAAGAAGCACTATTCTCAGATAAACATCAGAGAATAGTATTTGTCTAAACCGACAAGATACTCAGAAATATGCATAATCAAAAACCTTCTCTTGCTGCTCTCCTCTTCCTTTTATAATATGAAAGCCTTCTCAAACCCTAAACCACTTCAATGAATTAGCTCCTTTCACATGAGGGGCCTCCATCTAGAACTACGCTATCCATTCATGAGCTACATTGCATCTAGACAGCGCTGTATATTTGGTCAAGGTTGACCCAGTCTCATAGCTCAAACCTGTTCACACCTCCAAGTGCTTTCTTTACATGGCCTAGATTTATCCCTGTTCATATGGGCATTGATTTATTCATTCTCCTCAGGAGTTTTACATGTCCTCCTTTATTCATTTATTCATGCAACAGAAAATGAAACAAAAATGTATATTCCTCTTAGCTTAGGCTAATTAGGAATATTACAGTCCTGCCCTCCAAAATGTTTCTTGTCCTCAAGAAACTGATGGGATGAGTGCTGCAATACTTCTCCTCCTCCATTGGTGACACCATCAAGGATCAAGCTCTCCTCATAAGCCAGGTGTTCACCAAGCCAAACCATCATGAATTGTTCCTCCAAAGTCATCATAACATGTACATAATCCATCCCATAAGGAGTGAAAAATTCAACAAAAATAAACATGGCTAGAGCAATGATTTTTCTAAAACATGTTGCATGAGGTACATAAAGAAGTTCCATTCCATGTGGTACATAAAAACTGCCCATCCTCCCTCCATATAGTCCCATAAATAGCACAACTATGTCGTCCAAGTATGGAAGCAGAATTACATATACACAAAGAAAAATTTGAGCATGAGGAGGTGGGTCAAAATCCCACATGTGATGCCAGCACAGTGCATCTCTTGCCTACATTAGATCAAGGTTTGGTAAGTGGCCTTCCCACCACACATTTTCTGCATAAGTCATCTCAACATATCTGAAGATGTCAGATATGTTTGGTGCCTTTGGGAAGCACCCATCATGAAAAGGAATCTCAATTTGTGCAACAAGGGATTGGCCAAGTTCAGAAATTTTGTTGGCCCACCAAATTCCATGAGATATATATGATATATCACTCCCTTTAGGAGTCATAGCCTACAAAATCATGGTAAAATAAAGTGATAAATCATAAAATGAAACTTGCTCTACATGATCAGATTCTTTACCATCATAGTCCCTCATACACATGGAGTGGTGCATGGGCATTCCTCCTCTGCCAAAAGAAGGAGGAGATGGCTAAAATGACTCTTGCATAGAGTCCCTTGGCTGCCCAAACTCCACATAGCTCATGCACTCTTGAAATTTCTGATGTAATTCCTCTCTCAAGCCTTCCCAATCAAAGCTCCTCATGATCAGGGTGTAGATCTTCATTGATTGCATATGGTTGAAAAAGAACTCTTTGTATGCCCCTTGTAGTACCTTATGCTTGAGATTGGAAGCTCTGGACAAGAAGACCCTACCATGATGATAGACAAATCCCCCTTGGACTAGGTAGCCCTCTTCTTGCTGCATGTCATCTAGTATCATACATGTGTGGAGATCTTTGAAATATTCTACAAGAAGTTGAGATTTCTAGTACAGATCCACATTGTTCAACAATGACAGCGCTGATGATACATCCATAGGAGTTCCTGTCATGTTTTTGATCTCTTCTTTGACATCTCTTATGCCAAATATGTGTGTTGGAAGGCTGATCCTCCCATTCTTCTCCTCCCATAACGCAGATCTAGAAATGAGAGGGGGTGATAGTAATGAAGCAAGAAGATCCCCCTTACTCTTGAGCTATCCCAAGCCTCCCAATGTTGTAGCTTGGTCTTACATTTCTCCAGTCCCTCCTGGATCTAAGTTTGGACTAGCACTCTGTGAGGCCTTCCCATCAATATCTGAATTTGGTGGCCTCCCAAGTGGTTGGCCACTAGATAAGAATGTCCCATGCAAAATCCTCATGAACATAAGAGAAGGGACTGTGGGGTCATTTCTTCCACTGTGCAAATCCATCTCTGTTGTTTGTCTGGAAGTGCTAGGTGAGGGGTAAGTATGCATGCCTTGGATCATTTGAGGTTCACCACTCTTCATGTCTACCCATTCCATTTGCAAAGCCTTCCAATAAGTGGTGACTTTCCCCAATGTAATCAACCATTGAACACCCAAAATGATATTGTTGTCTAGTATGTCAACTATAAAGAAGTGATCCACCAAGGTGTAGGACCCCATAGTGACTGAAAGCGAGGGGACATAGTGCACGCATTTCATTGTCCTATCTCCTGGGACCAAAACAGATAATCCCTCAAAATTATTAGTGGGTATTGCCGTCCTCTACACAAGATGAGCATCAATAACTTTGTGGGTTGCCCCATTGTCAATCAGTACAGAAACCCTCTGACTCATGATTGAACCTTGAACTATTAAGGTCAAGTACTTAGGTACTCCCCTCAAGGATGCAAGAGTTCCTCCTATTGGAGAAAAGGCTCCATTCCCATCTCCAGATGGTGTTGGATCTCCTTCAACATTTTCAACGCTGTGACCTCTTCTTGGTTCATCATCTTCTTCTTCCTCCTCAAAATCTGAGAAGACTTCTATGTAGTGTGCTTTCCCAGTAGCACATCTATGTCCAGGTGCCCATGAGTCTGAGAAAGTGAAACATAGCCTCTTCTTCCTTAGCTTCCTTCAGACTTCAATATCAAGAGTCTTCTTGAATGAGCTCTCCTTGGAAGGAGTAGCTTTCTCTTCCTTCCCTTTTGAAAGGTAAGGGGCCTTGTTCTGAAAAGTTTCCTTTGCTTTTGGCAAGGCATCTTAGAGGTCTCTAGCCCTTTCAATGGCATCATGGAAAGTGATGGGCTTGGTATATTTAACTAACCCATGCAGAGGTTCATCCAAGCCATCGATGAACATGTACACCCTCCTTTCTATAGACAGATCAGGAACCATAATAGATAATCTCATAAACTCAGAGATATAAGACTCTGCATTACCTGACTACATCAACTTTGCAAGGCTCATGAAAGGTGCTTTTGGATCCTTCCTATCAAACCTCTCCACCAGTATTCTAGTGAATTCAGAATAGACAGTCACATTGGCATGGCCCAATGTAGACAGCCCATGGAACCACCAATTGTGTGCTTCACCTTCAAAGTGTAGCACTGCAATCTTAATGGCTTCCATCTCAGGGAATTTGTTCAATTGAAAGTAGATATCCAACTTTTCTACCCATGCTTTAGCGGAACTGGTGGATGACCCATTAAACTTGGGTAAAAAGAATTTTCCCATAGAGTGACGTCGATCATGATTCTGAATGAATCCACCATCTCTATACTGATGCCTTGGTCTTATTTTGTCCTTGAGGTGACAAAACTCTTGAAAACTCAAGTGGCCTTTGAATCTCTGATTCTGAGACTCATATTCCTCAAAGTAGTCTTCAAGGGATGCTTGCTCTTGAGGCCCTTCATTCTCCACATCCAAGAAGGTAGGCATATTAGAGCATTCTGGAGCTTGTGGAGCTTGTGGTTGGTTCACTGGTTGATCATTCCAGTGGTGAGACATGCCAGAGATTTCTCTAGGATGAAATTTCCCAGGAGATTCCTTCATCCTATCCATTCTCGTCTCTTTTATCTCTCTAGCAATATCTTGCATGGCTACCAAAATTGTTCTTGCAAAATCTTCTCCTTCTTTATCATTTCCGGTTTCAGGGGCTTTACCCTTGTCCTGATCATCATTAGTGTAATCAAATTTATTTTGTTCTCTATGCAGATATCTCTTCTCTCTATCAATAAGAGGCTCATCTTCTCTTGAATACATCTTGGTTTCAGCTCTTCAATGAAAAGCATAGGCTGTGCCAATAAAGAAGCTTTGATACCACTGTAATATCCCCAAATGGGAATACACAACAATTCTTGCTGAAATAATGAACTTCTGGGAAATATGTGCACTGAAATGAGTTTGCAGCTCCTAGATAACTTAGATCACTAGATCTAGTGTCTAGATCCAAAAGGAGAGAAAAAAAAATTAAACTATGTGTGGTAAACAGATCTCCCACCACTTAGTCTAGTTGAAAAACACCCAAAGACAGGGGCTACAGCTATGTACAACAAACTGCTTAAGAAATAATGCAGTTTTGAGAGCATGAGTAGGAGGCCAATAATAAAGATCAGCTTTTAAATATACAGCAGCAAATCAGATCCATAATGATGCTCTTACATTGTACAACAGAATATAGAAGGTAAAATAGAAGAAACTCCTCAGAAAAGAGGGTTGCAACACATGTATTTACTATAAAATGGCTTAACAAAATTTTTATAAGGGTTGCACCAGCTGTATGTTACACTTCAGATCTAGAGAAGATATGTGTACAAAAGATCTGATCCATTTCAGATCTGTACACTAGAAAGGCTCTTTTACAAGATCCCCTAGTGTTTTTGATCAAATTATGAAATACAGAGAGTAGATATGAGTTTAAAGTAGCAGATCTGCAATATTATTCAAAAATTTCTGAAGATGTTTTACATTAGAAACATATTAGATCTATATATAACATGGATCATCAAGCTAATCCATGGATCACCAAAGTGAAAGGCAAAGCCCAACACTAGAGATCTCTTCTCAAAAAGTGGATCACACACCCTACAATTTCCTCTATGAAAATAACACAGTCCTGAAAGGGAAACTACATTATAGCTTGAGACACTAAGTTGGCCTGATTCCAAGATAGGAAATATTAGCTCCAATGGTTAAGAAATCTCTTGCCCATGGGATAGGAGACTTTCCCAGTGAAAATAGGGCCTGAAATGGCCTAGATCTGAGCAGATATAGCCTCCACTTGTTGCAGCTTGCAAGGAAAACCTAATCCTAAACAGGATCAGTACTGCAGTTGGAAGATGAGCTTGGCCAAATGCCTAATAGTGGATGAAATCAGCAAGAATCCTCCAAGAAATCCTCAATGGAAGAGGTGGGATCCCTGCATAATAACTCCCAAGCGCTAAGTAGCATTATTCTTAGCTAAACAACAGAGAATGGTATTTGTTTAAATGGACAAGATACTCAGAAATATGCATAATAAAAAACATTCTCTTGCTGCTCTCCTCTTCCTTTTATAAGATGAAAGCCTTGTCAAACCCTAAACCACTTCAATGAATTAGCTGCTTTCACATGAGGGGCCTCCTTCTAGAACTGTGTTGTCCATCCATGAGGTACATTGTATCTAGACAGCACTGTAGATTTGGTCAAGGTTGACCCAGTCTCATGGCTCAAACCCATTCACACCTGCAAGTGTTTTGTTTACATGGCCCAGATTTATCCCTATTCATATGCACATTGATTTATTCATTCTCCTGAGGAGTTTTACATGTCCTCCTTTATTCATTTATTCATGCAACAGAAAATTAAACAAAAATGTGTATTCCTCTTAGCTTAGGCTAATTAGGAATATTATAGTTCTATTGAGTTCTTTGCATTCTGTTTGCATGAAACTAACAACAAAGCTTGGATTGAAAATTAAACTAGGTGTGGACAATTTGTACATACCATACATGTCATTTGACATGAAAGACACAATTACTGCACCCCTTGGAGTGATAATCTACTATTTTAGAATGTTGGCGAAGTTGAAGGCCCATAGAATTACGTATTTATAAGGTATCGGTCTTTTTCTAGCGACAAATTTATGTAACCCAGACCTCATTGTGGAGACTAGTATGTACTATAGTTCATCATTTCTCTCAAGTGTATCATCCAGAACAATTGCACCAATTTCTCCATCTAAATAATCTTGTAATTCATCTTACATTAACTGGTAAATTCCATCCTATCTTAATATTTCAACATCCTAAGTAATCAGTGTGTCTGCATGCAAGCTACTCCAAGGATTTTATCGTCAAATTCTTTCATGACCCATGGTGCAGTTCTTGGAGGAGACATAATTTTCCTTATTGTTCCCATAATTAATGATTTCATAGAACGCTAAACATAATTCCATTTTATAGGATTGGTACTACTTGCAAAATTGCTATACTACAAAGAAATACAAGAATTACAACGAGCTCATAGTGAAAGAGAAAAAATTCTAACAACTATTACTAAAAAGAAAGATGTTATTAAATACAATTTACAATGGAGGAAATTTCAGCCTAAAAGTGCCATCCTAAGAAAAAATCATAAAATAATAGTTAAAATAATAAAATTAGAGTTATTAATTTTAGAAGGAAAAGAATAAAACTATTTTTTAATTGTATTTCTGGCTTATGTCATATAGGTTTACTCGAATATCAAGTGTAGACACTCGTTGGATGCAAAATTAAATTTGACATCCAACGAGTACTCATTATGCATACTTTTAAGAAGACCCACATTGATAAGAATTACATATACATTAAAATATCTTGTTCAACATGATTTTTTTTAATGTATATGTAATTTTTTATCAATGCAGGTCCTCTCAAAAGTATGCATAATGGGTACTCGTTGGATGCGAAATTGATTCCGCATCCAACGAATGTCTACACTTGAAATTTGAGTAAACCCATAAGGAGATAAGCGAAAAATACACTTAAAAAGTATTTTTCTTATTTTCCCTCGAAAATATTTACATGTATCTCTTTTTAAATTTACAATATTTTTATTGATTTATATATTATGAAATGAAAATAACGTGAAAATTTCATGGGCACTTTTAAGTTAAAATTTCCCCAATAATAAAAAATGGCATAGTGATAATAATAATTATATGCTCCATTTAAAATGCACCCTCGTCCATGTGAATATTCCACATGGCATGTTCCAAACAATTTGTTTGAAATGACATGTGGTGATGTGGTAATTTAGTGCAACGAACTCATGAATTATTTTGGGAATTTCCTTTTTACCAAATTAATGATATTTGCATAGTTGGTGTATTTGACACAAAAGTGAGAGTTACTATAAGTGCATGAATAATAATAAACCAAATCTTAATAAATATAGGATTCATAATAAATACAAATTAATGAGAAAAGAAAATATAATCATAACTATTTGTTGGTTTGCAAATACAACATCGGTAGTGTGAATATGTCTCATTGTATCTGCTAAATGGTCACTATGAAGTGAAATTTGACGATGCGACAATACTTTCATGGCAAAGGAAACTAGACTGGAAGGAATTCATCATAATTTGATCTCACAGGAAATGTTCTGAGATAAAAAGTTCAAGTAACAAGGGAAAAATTTATTTCATAAGCTATAAATTATTAAATGTGGTTGGGCATATAATGCCTACGTTAAATTTAAATTTGTTTAAATCTAACGATGGACAGTATATACCCCACTACATTTAATAATATATAACCCAAGAAATAAAGCTCGCCCTCCGGTTCCAAGTTCCAAGAAGAATAACGTATGGGATTTCAGGACTTATTTGAAGGAAATTTGATTGAAAATTTAGTATGGAAATATATTGTCCATCTGAATATGCCAAATGGCATGCATGAGACTTCGAATTTGGAATTGCGTGTAATAATGTGACAATGTCGCTATCTTGAAAGAAACTAGAGTAGAAGGAACTCATGCAGTATTTCGGAAGAACTTGTCTGGTGGACACTAGGCAGGATTACATGAATGATAACGTGAAGTGGGGAAAATTAGACCTGAACCAAGTGAGGAACTATTTGTGAAGAAATGAAAAAATAATCAATAAAATGTTACTAAATGTAGAAAGGAATAGTAAATATGAATTTATGATAAAAAAGGATCTAATCATAACCATCTACTAGTTTCCAAATACAGAGTTGACCATGTGAATATTCCACATCATGAGAAATTCCTAGATGAAACCAACAGGAACACTCGTACCTTAGTGAACTCGATAGCTGTATACAAGGTTCTGGGGTTTATTTTATCTGGGATTGGTGCAACAATTAGGTATGGAAATATATTCTCGGTAGGGAATTAGTCATGATTACGTGGATGATGATGTGAGGTCAAAGGAAATGTTAGCAGATGAAATCCACGAGAAAACCTGCACATGAGTTTCAAGGAGACTTGAATATGGAATTCCAGTACTTATTTTATCGGGAATCATCTCGACAGGTAACGATGGAAATGAATTCTAGCAGGGAAAGAAATAATTGAGTATAAACGATTCTTTTGAAGTGGTGTTATTGTATTTACACATTCTGATGATTGCAGTATGAATTGACAATGAACTACATTATGAAATATTAATACACAACAATCATCCTTAGATGGACCTGCATCAATTGCTCTAATGAATTAGAGGTGGTGGTTTGTGCTTTATGCACATAATGTAAGCAAATAAAGTCATAAAAGTCCTTAGAAAAATAATTTATGATTAAGTTCATGAATGCTTTGGCAAGTACTTGAATTATTTGAAATTATAACAATGAAAGAGAATAGACTCATAAAGTTCCTCAAGATTAATAATTTTCCATTAAGTTTTCAAATGGTTTCGAGACCAACAAAAGTATTGAAAATTCTAATGTGTAATTTTTTTCAGGACCTCTTTCTCTCCTATCTAGGGGTTCTCTAGAGTCTTGCCAATATTATCTTCCCACTAAGAAATAAGATCATTGACAGAATATGTGTTGGAAAGAATTCTCAAATATAGGATCTTGTTTAGAATTCAAGAGCCTTTTAGTGCCTTCAGAACGAATGTTACGATATACCATTTGAAAGGAACTATGGAGTTAAAACATCTCATAGATAACTGAAGGAATGGAACTTTCCATTACGATATCAAAAAATTGTACATTATATACTTCTATAATTGGTTTCAAAAAAGGGAAATATATGTATGTGAACAAGGGAAAAACTAGAAAAATGGTACGTACTTATGAACCCTGGCTAGTTCGTTGGACAAATGATCTATTGGGTTGGCCAAAAGAACAAAAGTAATAGTGACACACTTTAATACACCTACTTCTCCAAATTCATATAGATGTAGTAGTAAAAATTTAAATTAGTTTGAAAGGAAAAGCCAATAGAGATACAAAATGTGCTCACTGCTCATGAGGAAAAACGTTATAGGGAAGTTGAGTTTATCTAAGCTTAAAATGTGCTTACAATCTCATATTTCAAAGTGATACCAAATGAGGGAATGCAAAATATGCATATAATTGGAGGGACCTACCCTTGTGGGAAAGCTAAAACTACTAATTCTTTCAGGTTCATGCAATAAAATTTGAATTCAATACCTTGGGTTGGCTACTTTTATCGCATGCCTCACTTTTCCTATCATTTTATTATTATATGTGTGTTCACAGAGGCCTAATGATATAACCAAAGTATTTGAGAGCTTTGAGCTTCATGGACGAGGCCTCGAGGTCAATCCCTTGGGCTAATTGTATTTATACCTTACATCACTTGATGTCACTATTCACTATAATGAGTATTACTAGATTTACATTGGATATAGAATTAAATTAGAGACTTCAAAAAATGCAAAGAAATGATCAAGAGTTTATACACATCAAAGAAATGATCGAGAGTTTCTACACATCATTTTATTTGCGCAACATGCATACATACATACACATAATCTATTTCACATAATTTTTTCCATATTGTTTAACAATAATATTTGAGTAATTTATGGAACACCAATATTACATTGTGTTATATATATCTAAGTTGTAAATTTATTTCTCAATACAATTAAAAGTGTAAAAGTACACAAAATAATTACTACAAATAATTGTATTTGAGATACATACATACATACATAATCTATTTGACATAACATTTTTCATATTTTTTAACAATATGAAACACCATTATTACATTATATTATACATATCTAAGTTGTAAAGTTACCTCTCAATAACACTTAAAGTGTAAAATTACATGGAACCATAGCTAAATACATATTGTACTCAAATTTCAATATAATGAAAGTGATAATTAAATTTATAAATCAAAGTGATAAATTAATTTTCTTTATAAAACTAATTATATTTCAAGTATACATTTCAATTATAAAATTTAATAATACAATAAAAAATTCTAATCCTACTTTAACCTTTATAAATTACAAATAAACATAATTAAATATTAATATAAAAACATAGATTATAATTTAATAAATCAATCATAAATAAAGACTCACAATCAATCACAATATAAAATCTTATAATGTTCAAAGACACAAAAAAAAATTATACTTATGTGTGTATTTTATTTCTCTTATATTTCATATAGATTAATACATGTTAACTTAATTTAAAATTGTGGAGTGTAATGAATAGAGGAAATAGTTTTTTGGTATTACTCTAAAATGCAATTTTTAGTATGATTGTGATTTTTTATTGTTTAAAATGAACTTTTGAATACATAAATGGATCTAATACCTTGAAAACCCTCAAGCCTCACAATTTTTGCAAATTAAACAACTTAAACTTATAATTTTTAAAACTCTATACTAAATTTTGAACAAAAATAACTAGAAAAAAATATTTCAAAAATAATCATTCCTTCTATTAACTAGACTAAGTGATTTAAAATTATTATTAAATAATAAAAAATTACTCCATGATTTAAAATATATTATTTCCCAATATAATTTTATAACTAATTTATTTGTAAAACAATAGTAATAGAATAATATTACTAAATTTTATAAAAAATAATAATAAATGACAATAATTGCCTAAGGCTTCTTATTTCAACTTAGAGTGGATGAGGATCTCTTGACTCTCTAGTTTTTTAATTGATGGCCTAGATTGATTCTCAAGGAAATATGCTCATCATATGCTTACTCTTAATGCTTATCAATGGCTATAGTGTATAACAAAGTTTGTGAGGTTGCATTTACTTTTAATAAATTTTAAAAAATAGATTCATGTAAGTGGCTCCCGTCCAACCAATTTTCTTGCGATTTGAGATTATTTTAATTCTAATAAGTTTTTCCATGATAATTTCCTAGTTATTATTTATAAAATTCATTTATATATAAGCACATTTTATTTAGCAAAATGGTCCATTACTTTTAATAAATTTAAAAAATTAGATTACTAAAGGTGGCTTCCCGCCACCAATTTCTTAGGGATTTGAAATTATTCCAATTCTAACCTCCTCATTATTATTTATAACATTCATTATATATAAGCAAATTTTATTTAGTAAAATGGTTCATTTTACAATAAGATGTGTAATTTCTTTTTTTTCTCTCAAATTAAAATTGACCCATAACATTTTTATACATAATTAATCAAGTAAATCTGTACATTAGTAAGACATGCTTTCTCTTGAGATAGTTCTGTTGGTTATATTTATGAATTTTTCAGCTATATCAACCATATTAATATTTTTAATGTGGTAGGAGTAGTTTTATTTTATTGATTAAAATTGTGTATATAAAATTTGTAAATTGTAAAGTTTAAGTTAATATCTTTAGTAGTTAGGACTAATTTTTGTTCTTATATTCAAGTGAGTTTAATTCTAAGTGATATGTTTGATTGTGTAAGGGCTTGAAGAGCAAGAAACTCTTGAGATAAAAGATGTCTAGTATATCTAGCTTGAGGGTTGACTTCTACTACAGGCTAAGAATATAGTTCCACATTGAGAGACCATAACCCCTACACACCTAAATGAATCGAAGCCCGCTCTAATTTCCCTAATATACTAGAAAGTGGATAAAGAGTAGATCTATTACAAAGAATTTATTCTAATATAATATCTTTCATCACTAGAGGCTAAGAGTATAGTTCCACATTGAGAGACCATAACCCCTACACACCTAAATGAATCGAAGCCCACTCTCATTTCCCTAATGTACTAGAAAGTGGATAAAGAGTAGAGCTATTACAAAGAATTTATTCTAATATAATATCTTTCATCAATGTTACCATTAATATATGAAATAGTGTGAGATATAAATTAAGTATAAGGTGTATGTGACTCATGTTTAAGCATAATTTTATGGTAGATAATATGTACCTTATAATAATATAGTAAATATAGTGTATATTGATGGATTTAAAAATAAATAAATTAAACGATTTACATTTCCATGTATGTAATATTTATAATAATATTTTGATTGAATAAATGATGTTTTATTATTCAATTTAAAATTAATTTTGACTTTTTTCAAAAAAAAATAATATTTTGAATAATTGATTATAGTAAAAAATATTAAAATAATTTTTTAATTATAAAAATTATTACGATATTTATTTTTGGTTTTTTTAATTATAATTATTAAAGTAGTTTTATTTGGTTAGAAATTAGTATAAATTTGTTAGAAACTTCAATAAGTCACACTTAAAAAGTTGTTCCTCATTATAATTCATCATAGTCAGCATTCATTAATTAATTCATCATAGTGAACACTCATTAATTGCGTCGTAACATGTTTCTCTTTGAAAACAACTCCCCTAGTTGCCATTATATCCATGTATGTTTGAGTCATTGGATCAAATGTTAGACGATCGAAATTTTTTAAGCCATTAGATCCACAAGTAAATAGTTCTTTATATATTTTTTATAATGTTAGTTTTTTTTCTTTTTAATAAGTTAGATTGAATTTACGTTTTGGTGACTTTTAAGTTAAAATCTTGTTAGTAAAAAATTGTTAGATTTTAACCTCAATTTAACATTTTGACTATGTCAATTTACACAAAAATAAAAATAAAGGTAAATTAAAAAATAAAGATTGACATAATGTAATGAACATTTTAACTAGGTCAAAATACAATTAAAATAATAATAATAATAATAATAATAAACTATAAAAGCAGCCCATGGTATTGACCCATGGTATTCATGTGGAATGTAGTTTATTTAAAGTGGGAAATTAAGATGGCCTAGATCAATCTTAATTCTCGATCTACCAAGAGCCAAGAGGGATCATATGTCTTGATATGCAAACCTCTTTTAGAGTGAAAAGATAATTGATCCAAGTGATAAATAATATAGATCTAAACTAATTATTTAATATAAATATTTTTAAATATTTATAACCATTATTCTCTTAAAATTTTACTTAATAAAATGTATCTAAATTTTCATACATCCAAATATACATAGTTTTTCTTGGTCTATATTATTTTTGTTACAACTATTTTATTATTCCAAAAATACATGGTTTATTTTTTTGTTATATATTAGTTATGTTACAACTGTTTTATTATTCATGAGTAGTATTTCTTAATATATAAAAAGATAAATTAATAATGAAAAAATTGAAAATATGTGATCTTTTTTAAATATCCAAATTATTTCTTAATTGTAATAGTTTCTAACTACATAACAATTTGTAACTACATACATACTCTTTCTGATTTTTTTTGTTAATGAATATCAAATTTATTCTGTTCAAAAAAACTATATACATATCTTTAATTACCTAATTGTAGCTAAAAAATCTTACATGTTTTTTACTTTATAATCATAAACAATTTTCATATTATATGATGTAAAAATTACACAAAGTTTTTCACTACACAATTTTAGCTTTTATCATATTTTATTTTATTTTTCAATTCCAAACAAAACATACAATAGAAAAATCCCACTTAGTCCTTATTGTAGATTATAGTTTTACAAAATTGATACTATGTAATTAAAAATAGAGTAAGTTGAGACAACCCTAAGGGGTTTTTTGTACAAGTTTTATCATAATATTTCCCTCCATCCAATATATATTGTAGAGTCTTCTGAAGAGAGAGTATATTCTAGTTTATAACCTGATCCACAATCAAAGAAAATGGATAGGGATTTCACAAGTTATTAGTTTATAACTTGATCCAAAATCAAATAAAATGGCTACAGACGTCACAAGTTATCATTTGTACAGTGATGTATTGACACTCTCAGTTGAAATGGATCCTATTAGATGCATGGTGGCCAGAGAAGATAAAAAATTCAAAATATATATCTCTTATGAAATCCATATTACTATGATAACCTTTTATCTTATGATGACTCCTTAGTGATGAGATCCAATTTGCATGATGAAGGTGCATAGATCTCTTCATGGGAAAACCCTTTGGCCTATTGATGGTATGTGGTATTTTTATGAATGGACTACTTATATTGTCCTCACTGTCATAAGATTCCAACACAGATAATTTTTTTTTGATAAGTCTATATACAAGTTATACATATTATGTAGTAAGAAATGTTCTTTAATAATAACTATCACTGAAAGGGGAAATTCTCTCAATATACCCCTCTATATATACAATGTCTCATGATATTCTTTTTGTTTGGTGGCACATGGAAATTCCAATAACAAAACTCTTTCACATTTTCCCCCACATTAAATGAAAGTATATCTTGATAAGGTTTCCTACATATATTAGCCCAACATGCAAGTTCATCATTCTCAAATTATTGAATACTAATTTTTTAATTCCTCCATAAGCTTTTTCTTACTGTTTTTAAAATTCTTTTTTTCATTGACATCAACCGATTTGATGTAGTTCATTTTCCAACAACACCTATCAATATTTCCCTAGTAGCACTTATGCCATATTGAGATTGATATTTTGCAATTTTTCCAATGGTTGATGTCGTATTTCTTGATACCAACTCATTTACCTTCACCTCTTTGGAATTTCTAATGCCCAAGAATTGAAATATATGGGTTTTTTGTACAAGTTTTAGCATAACCTTTCCCTCCATCCAATATATGTTGTCGATTATTGTGAAGAGAGAGTGTATTCTAGTTTATAACCTGATCCAAAATCAAAGAAAATGGCTATGGATTTCACAATTACTAGTTTATAACCTGATCCACAATCAAAGAAAATGGCTAGAGATGTCACAAGTCATTAGTCACCCAGTGATATATTGAAGTTCTTAGTTGAAATTGATTCTATTAGATGCATGGTGGCCAGAGACACTAAAAAATTAAAAATATATATCTCTTATAACATCCATATTACTATGATGACATTTTATCTTAGGATGACTCCTTAGTGCTGAGATGCAATCTGCATGACGAAGATGCATAGATCACCTCACATGAAAACCCTTTGGCCTATTGATAGTATGTGGTAGTTGTATGAATGGACTGCTTATGTTGTCCTCAATGTCATAAGATTCTAACACAGCTATTTTTTTTCTAAGGCTATATACAAGTAATACATATTATGTAGTATGAAATGTTCTTCAATAATAAAAATCACTGAAAGGGGAAATTCTCTCAATACACCCCTCTAGATATACAATGTCTCATGATATTCTTGTCATTTGGTGACACATGGAAATGCCAATGCCAAAAATATTTCATATTTTTTCTCACATTATACGAAATTATATTTTGGTAAGGTTTCCTACATATATTAGCCCAACAGGAAAGTTCATCGTTCTCCTATTACTGAATACTAATTTTTTAATGCCTCTATAAGATTTTGCTTAATGTTTTGTACATTCTTGTTTTCATTGACCTCAACCGATTTGATGTAGTTCCTTTTCCAACAAAACCTATCAATATTTCCCTACTAGCACTTATGGCTTATCGAGATTGATATTTTTCAATTTTTCCAAGGGTTGATGTCATATTTCTTGATGCCAACTCATTTACCTTCACCTCTTTGGAATTTGTAATGTCCAATAGTTGAACTATATGGGTTTTTTGTACAAGTTTTGTTAGTATGAATCCTTTGTCAAAGTGTACGAAAAAGGACCACTTTAGCTACGCATAACTAATAGCCCTAACAAAAAAAGTGGCTGCCAATATCTTCAGATCTGCGGTTAGTTGAACAAGAAAAGAGCTGCAAAAAACCAGATCTATGCATGGAAAGACATTAAGCAGTAAAAACAAGGGTTTTCTCCATATACCAATAGACAAGACAAGAACGATTTTTGAAAGGATTTTTGTATTAATTGGGCACCTGGGAGGAAAAAAAGAAGGCGTATCCAATTCTCCTCAGTGGGATGGGTTCTTGGAAGTCCTCAGCACTTCAGATCTAAGATTTCTCTCTCTTGTTGGTGTAGAAAACCCACACAAAGAATAGAACTCAAAGGGAGTTCACACAACAAATGGTAGAAAAGAGTGACTAAGTGTATAGATCCAGAGTGATCTAATAGGCAACAAAAGGTGAAGAATGGTAGGAAAAACCCTCCTATTTATAACAAAATATTGGGTCATTCTAGATCTTGGTGCATGGGTTAACCAGATCTAGATCCACTTTTTATGGAATATTTTATTATATTTGTTGGAGGGAAAGGTATTTGACTTGGGTCAAATCCCTTAATTTGTCAAAAATAAATAAATAAATGATTTATTTATCTTTTTAAGGAAGCGGTAAGTTAGAAGATAATCAAATAAATAAATGATTTATTTATCTTTTTAAGGAAGTGGTTAGAAGATAATCAAATAAATAATGATTTATTTAATTATTTAAGGAGGTGGTTGAAAGATAATAAATAGTGATTTATTTAATTATTTGTGGGTGATTTGGTTATATTTAACAAGGAATATCATCTAAATAAGGTTTAAATGATTATTCATAGAAAATAATAAGATAAATTAAGGTTTATCTAATTAATTTCTTTGATTTTGGGTTAAACATGACTGGGAATAATAATTAAATTATGGTTTAATTAATTATTCCATGAGGAAAATCAAACAAATATGGGTTTGTTTAATATTTCCTTTTGGGGTTTTTTGTTTTACCATAGTGAAAGCAGTTTTACTTAGGGTAAAACTGGTCTTACATGGTGTACTTGGGTCCATCTAATGATAATAGGCTAGATGACCAAAAAATGGTGTAACAGATTGCCCCCCAGCGTGCGAGTGTCAGGAGCAAATCGTATGACCGAAGTACGTTGTAAGAACACAATCACTAGACAACAAAAGGGATGTTAGAGAGAGAAATGTGAGGTAGATAGTGTGCTGAAGGACTAGACCCTGAGGAGACGAGACTCGCAGGTGCAACAAGTCTCTTTTTATGAGAGGGTACCTGTGCTGAAGGCGGCGGGGGAGGCATATCTATGCCCGCCGAGACAAAGTACAAAAGAATAGTGTGTCCAGTAAACAAGGGACCGAACCATAAAGTACAGTCAACATAAGCATGAGCCAGATAAAAATACAATGAGGAATCCCACATACATGTTGTGCTTGGGATAACAGCCAGGACTTATACAATAATATCTGAGTACATGAGATACAAATACAACCCAAATGCCCCCTGTAAATGGGGAAGGGCTCACAAAATTTGACTGATACATGCAAGTCGAAGAGGCGCTGCAAGTGGCTACGGCCAACATCATCAAATATCTGGAGCTGCATTGAAGGCTGCAAGGAATAGGTCATCCGGGCATGTGGGGGGCTACCTGCAGGGCCACCCCCGCATGAGGGTTGAGACATCTCACACACACCCGGGAATCATCAAGAGTTGCTGCTGGATCAATGGACCATCAAGTATACGGATCTCGATCATGCTAAAAGGAGCTGGAGAAACAATCAAGTCAAAGGGAAACAAGAGGTCCCTTTGCCTGATCCGAGGCACCGAACAAGAGTGGAAGCTAGAACCAAGGTACACCGCCCTCTAGACTTGGCTTCTGGAAGGAACGATCTGATGTCGACAGAAGGAGGTCCGCCATAAGTGAGGCAATGAGAAATCCTCAACTAAGGCACGAGAGAAAATAGTAGAGCGACGGATAGACTGACACTAATGATGATGGTGAAATGGAAAGGACTGAGTAGCGAGTGGATGACTTCCCTTGTTAGAGCATAAAGGGCATGAATGACATGGCAGCGACTGACACAATATCATAAGGGATAGGGGACAATGGGACTGAAGGTCATAATGTGCGACACAAGAGAGAGACCAAGCAATGAGGGATGGAGGGCTATGGCGGGGTACAAAGGGACTCGGGATAGACTCCATGAATGCGATGATGACTCAACTTGGATGCTCTAAACAAGGGCGACTTGATGGTGCTGCCACACAGTAAAGGTCCAATGGGGGACCATGAAAACATGAGTACAAGATGGTAACTCATGACGAAAATCGACACGAACAAAGACAAGTAAGGAGGAAAAATGGTGCCCCAAGTACAAGTGTTGTAAGTGAGGAAGTTCGATTTGAAGGAGAGGTGAAGTGATCCTTCTTGGACAAAATAGCTTCTGGTGAAGGATGAAAATACAAAAAAGGATGCTGGCTATCTAACAGAACATAACACACGCATCTCAGAAGGGAAATGCTAAGGGTAATATTTCTTAAGATAGAGTGCATTGCGAGGATTAGGAAGAGGATTGCCTTCGAAGTCCTCTGAAAAGTATGCCCCCTTACCAAGACCCTTACTGATGACGTAAGGGCCTAGCCATAATGAGTCGAACTTCCCATGACCAAGGACATCATGGGCCTGGTCATATACTAGAACAAGGTCACCTTCGTGAAAAGGACGAGGTTGGACTTTTTGGTCCTATGGAGCTTTGGTGCGTTTCTTGGCCGCTTCTATGGTTTGCAATGCAACACGGCGGTCTTCAGAGGCATGCTCGAGCAGGATAAGTTGTTGTTCTAGAGGTTGGGTGTCAGGGAGAAGTTCAACAGCCAGATGAAGGGAAGGGATTTCACACTCGATTGGTAAGACAGCCTCCTCTCCAAAAACGAGGTGAGGATGGTTATGGTTGAGGGGCATGGGTGTCCCCGAGCATGGTGTGGTCATGCCAAAATGTATTTAGAACAAGGGGAATCTAAACACATTGTAATGATGTGGTGTGCCATTTGTGCTGGTTATGGTTATGCAGTTTGAGAAAGGAAATGGAGGATTACCAATCTCTTTTGGTACTGCATATAGGGATAAAATGGACTTTAAGTTTCCGAGTTGGCATACCTGGTGTCACTATCCCAAAAAGAGGATATGGAGATAATGAACTGATGCTCTCGTATAAAAGCTATAGGTTGGTCAACAATAATGTCTAAGAGACTGGGTTTCTGATGTAAGATGAGGGGACGATAAGGGGTATCATCCCTAGAGTGATCTGAAGTGATATGGGACTCTAGAGGTTCTTCTAAATCTGGAAGAATACTGGGACTAAAGTCAACACGACCAAATACACTAGGAGAGTTGCGGAGAATTTCTTCTCTTGGTCTCTCAAATGTGGGTGCCCCCTTACCCAAACAGTGGGTTTCAATGTAATGGCCACAAGGTGGATGTGGTGTGAATGCATGGGTTCGATGTAAGGGGGAATAGATAACGTCAGGGGTGGGGATTTTTTCCATAATGTCGTCATCGCGATAGAAGATGGGGTGACTGGTGGAAGAAAGACCACCTCACGTGGTGGAGTGACCGGAATCATCATCATGAGAAGAGAGGTTCACATGCGCATCGTCACAAGGGGTGACCGAAGAGTAAGTAGATAAAGGATCTACCGATGTTGAGCCTAAGATGATCGCTGAAGGAAGGTCAAGCGAAACAACAGGGGAGGATTCAGATGGAATGTTCCCCGAGGGTCTCATGGATGATGATACGTAAAAAATGTTGGACGAAGGCTCCGTCATCTCGACATCAGGAGGGGGAATGTCAATGGGAGCAGTCATATCTGGTAGTTCTGCTGAAGCAGAATGTGCAAATAAGGGAGAGGTGGACTCATTGCGCTTGGCCTCGAATTGGTGGACCGCGGCGATAAAGGTGCGGAAGTCCTCGAGGCGGGGACAAAGATGGGTGTAATGGCCATGGAGATCACAAAAAGCACAGGGGTGGTTGATGTGAATAGTCTTGGGGTTCTTGGCCACAGTCGCGGAACGAACAGAGGCTTCTGGGACTGCGGACGCAGGGAACGTGACATTAACCATGGGCTTGAGATGAAGCAATGCAGGATAGGTATGGGAGGTGTTGCCGACAACATCACACAAAGCACACTAGACAGTATGCTTTGGAGGCTGAGAAGGAGCAGGTTTTGTCGGGGGAGCCTTTTCCTTTGATGCCCCCTTGCGAGCTTTGCCCTTCTTACCCGAAGCGGTCGCAATAGGAGGTGGTTCCTGTTGAGGTGACTGAGGCACCGATGCCGCGGGAGAAGGCATAGGGGCCGGTTGAACCGGGGTCAAAGCAATATAAGGTTTGGGTTGACCAGGCTAGGTGGGGGCTGGAGGATCAAGGTACCAAACAAGAATCCCAAGGGTCAAGTTAGGAAGAGAGAGGGTGGCCATGACTGGTACCGTGTACACTCCTGGTGGGGGAGCTAGGAACGGTATCTGACAAGAGGGGGAATGGCCAGGTGGGACGGCTCCTAAATGGCTGAGGCCTAGAGGAACCGTGCCAGGGGGATAAAGGGGCTCATGACTACCAGCTGCAGGTGAAGGGCTAAGAGCAGGTTGCGGAGGGCAAGGTTGCTGACTAGCTGAAGCAGGTTGCTTGAGAGCAGCCCGAGACGATTGCATCATGCAAGCATTCGATGAGCTGGGGTCAGAGATAGGAGGAGGGGGGAGACTAGGAAAAGTTCCGAGCAGGGAGGAATCCTTGTAAACGCCGGGGGAGACACTGGTCAAGGAGTCAACGGTTTGCTTGTTGGCTACAGAAGAGATGGTTGTCTTAGGTGAGGTCTGAGATTTTGGCTCATGATATGTCAACTGGTCAATGGTGACTATCTTTCCATTATGGGGGAAAGACATCTTGCGGAAAACTACGGATGGGACAGCAGACATAGCATAGGTGTAGCTTCGCCCCAATAGAATTTTGTAGTCTAGCGGGGCGTCTATGACTTCGACATCAACGCAAACAGTCTTACCGGCGAGGGTGATAGGACAATTATGAAACAGGCCAATGGGCTGGGAGGCGTGACCGTCCCACGCTCGAAGGGTGATCGTGGAAGGGGCCAGCTCGGGGGATCTGAGTTGCTTCCAAACCGAAGCGGACATCACGCAGGTGGATGCCCCCTCATCAATTATACACCGGGACACGTTGGCGTTCCGGATTTTGACGGGGATTTGGAAGGCGACGGAAGGAGGAAGAGAAGGATGATCTGATTGAGTGGCGTCGAAAACAATCATTTGGTCATCAGCAGGATCTACAGCGCCCACGGCATATAGTAGAGCCTTCTTTTGGGAAGGGCATGACTGGAGGAGTTCCAGTGTGGAAATGGCAGCAGGAGATTGCGCCAAATCATCTACTATGCTATATGAATGGGCAGCTCGACCGGAAGCAGCGTTTCGATGTAATGGTCCCTTAGGAATCTTGGTGTGAACCTCAACTCTGGGTTGATGGATATGTAAGGGGCCATTGGATGTCGAAAGAGGCTCTGCAGAACCTGAAGAAGGAGGCTCGGGGGCAGACTGAGTGGGAGGCTTGAGGTACTGGCGAGACCGAGTTTGAAGGTGAAGATCGACGGATGGGGATGGATCAGAATTCATCATGAGGATCTGGTAATTGGAGGAACCAGAAGGGGAAGGTTGAGGGGCCACCTGTCCATCAGGTGGTTGGGTAGCCATGAATCCCTGTTGGGCATCCACCTGCTCTTGAGGGGGCGGTGACTGTTGTTTCAAGGGTTGAGAAGGAAAGGGAGGCGAAAGCGCATATGCTGGAGGAGCTGGCGCACCAGGATGTGGATAAGGGTAATGGTTGGGTTAGGCAACATTGAGGTAAGAAGGAGGTTGGGCAAAAGGATGAGGCATGCCATATCCTGGATGCATGCTACCGGGAGGGGGAGAAGTGCGGGAAGTGGTGCCCCCTCCCCCAGGAAAACCATAGCTCATGAGAGGTTGAGCAGATGGATGATAGATAGATCCAACGAGACTGTCGGCGGTATGAGGTGCCCCTGGTGTATAGGCATCAACGGGTTTGGGGAGATCAGGTAGGACAGTATGATCATAACCTGTCTGAGCATAGATCAGGTCATATTTTAACGCCATTTGGAGAGCATCTTCTTTGGTTTGAGGAAAATGTGATGCGACATCTTTCCCGATAGGGGACAAGAGAGATCTAAGGAACCAGTCCATGTAGACACGGTCTTCGAAGGTAGGAGATTGACATAGGCGCCGTCTTCTTCGCCATTCCTGGACATGGGTAGAAAGGCGGGCCGAAGAGGTTTTCTTGAAGGAAGTCAAGAGTTAGATACCAGGGTCATAACGAAGGGGAAGCTGGAAGTAAGATAAAAAAAGCCCGGGCAAGAGTTACAAAGGTGGTATGGGAGGAAGTGGGTTGATCAACATACCACTTAGAAGCTTCACCTGTAAGCGTGCATTGGAACAATCGAAGATGAACAGAGTCATCGGTAATGGAGGTAGATGAACACCACATGTGGAAATATTGAACATGATTTGAAGGATCTTCTCCAGCATGGCCTTCAAACTTTGGGATGTCGGAAGGGAGCTTTTTCGGCATAGCAGGCCAACTAGCATCATGGTGTATAGGGTCTTTTATCAACCGGTCCAAATCGGGGAGGCTGAGGCCTGCCAAGAAGGGGAGCACGGGTGAAGCTGAGGTAGTTCCTGTGGTGGTTCCGCTAGTGGTAGTCCCGATATTGGGGCCGGGATTCCTGCTAGTGTTAGGCCCTGGACCAGACATAGTGGAGGTGACAGGGGGGAGAACCAGAAGGAAAAGGAGAACCCAAAGAATCAGAGAAGGACTGGCTCGACGATGGTGGGACGGAGCAGGTCGATCGACCGGAAACTGAGGGTGAAGGCTAAGAAGTCTCTGAGAAAGGTGCCTTGGGGGCGCAATGATGACGGGAAGAAGGAAACCGACAAGGGCCGAAAGGGACAGAATCAAGTGAGGTCACGGGCAGAAAATGTGCAGTGACAATTGATTTTAGAGTCTTTGCCAGGCGGTGTTAACCAGGCGCTTCTTCGCTTAGGGTGAGTGTGTGGCGTGCGTTAATTTTAATTTTTAAACCCTTTCCGTTTTGAGAGCAAGAAAAAAGTGTGATGCGTAGCTGAAAATAAACCTACAGGGAACAGTATATAATGCTGAAATAACAGAAAAATAACAGCTACTTGTGCATCTATCTAACCCAAGAAGGTGGGTATCTCAAAACTAATCTGAAAAGAAAGGGAAAAATATAGGCAAAACACATGGAAAAGAGGCCAATAGATCTAAGGTCAAAAGGGACAGGGATCTAACGGATAAAGCTGCTGAAAAGAGGTGCAGATCACAGCCAAGAGATAGAGGCGAGGTGGCTGGAAAAGGAAGGAACTCAGGACAAACTGAAGGGGGCAAGGTGGAGGCCTTCAAAGGAGGTCCAAACAAAATGACAGGAGGTGATTTGAAAGGAAGAAAGGCTGATTTCAAAGGATCTGAAAGGGAGGTAACAGATCTGGAAAAAAGGAGGATGAAGCTCTGAAAAACAGACGGTTGAAACAGCTAAAACTCTTCCACAAAAAGTGGAGGGTACTAAAGCCCTAGGGGGCTAGGTTCCCACTTAGATGAGTAAAAACATATCAGAACTTGGTCAAAGCGGCCGAGAGCGTAGGTTGAAAAAAATTCTCGGCGTGCTTGCACGCAGAATCCCGTGAAATTGCGAAAATTATCGAATATCGGCGGCCGCAGCTTCGACTCCGTTTCGCGTGTGTCGCGTGTGCGTGCGTACCTAGAGGGTCCGTGTCGCATTTTGGGCCAAAAAGTGCGAATTTCATTCCCGCTTGTCTCGCGCGCATTTTCGCAAGTTGAATAAGCTCTAATAAGGCCGGGTGTCGCTTACCTGTGCAATAGGGCCAGAAACACACAGAAGTTAGAAATTTTAATGTTTTAGGGTTTTATGTGAGAAAAACAACATAAAAATGGGAAAAATAAACAGCTGAAAAGAAACCCTAGGGTCTGAAGTAGCTGGATATGCAGGAATATGAAAAACGACAGCGGTCGTAATTTAAAACCCGTGTGGAGTCGCCATTTGTTAGCATGAATCCTTTGTCGAAGTGTACGAAAAAGGACCACTTTAGCTACGCATAACTAATAGCCCTAACAACAAAAGTGGCTGCCAATATCTTCAGATCTGTGGTTAGTTAGACAAGAAAAGAGCTGCAAAATACCAGATCTATGTATGGAAAGACATTAGGTAGTAAAAACAAGGGTTTGCTCCATATACCAATAGACAAGACAAGAACAATTTTTGAAAGAATTTTTATATTAATGGGGCACCTGGGAGGAAAACAAGAAGGTGTATCCAATTCCCCTCAGTGGGATGGGTTCTTGGAAGTCCTCAGCACTTCAAATCTAAGATTTCTCTCTCTTGTTGGTGTAGAAGACCCACACAAAGAATGGAACTCAAAGGGAGATCTTGCAGCAAATGGCAGAAAATGGTGACCAAGTGTATAGATCCAGAGTGATCTAATAGGCAACAAAAGGTGAGGAATGATGGGAAGAACCCTCCTATTTATAACAAAATATTGGGTCATTCTAGATCTTGGTGCATGATTAAAATAATGTTAACCAAATCTAGATCCACCTTTTATGGAATATTTTATTATATTTGTTGGAGGGAAATGGTATTTGACTTGGGTCAACTCCCTTGATTAGTGAAAAATAAATTAATAAATGATTTATTTATCTTTTTAAGGAAGCGGTTAGAAGATAATCAAATAAATAATGATTTATTTAATTATTTAAGAAAGTGGTTGAAAGATAATTAAATAAATAATGATTTATTTAATTATTTGTGGGTGATTTGGTCATATTTAACAAGGAATATTATCTAAATAAGATTTAAATAATTATTCCTAGAAAATAATAAGATAAATAAAGGTTTATCTAATTAATTTCTTTGTTTTTGGGTTAAACATGACCGGGAATAATAATTAAATTATGGTTTAATTAATTATTCCATGAGGAAAATCAAACAAATATAGGTTTGTTTAATATTTCCTTTTGGGGTTTCCTATTTTAACATAGTGAAAGCAGTTTTACTTAGGGTAAAACTGGTCTTACATGGTGTACTTGGGTCCATCTAATGATAATAGGTTAGATGACCAAAAAATGGTGTAACAAGTCTGATCATAACCTTTCCCTCCATCCAATATATATTATAGAGTATTCTGAAGAGAGAGTATATTCTAGTTTATAACTTGATCCACAATCAAAGAAAATGGCTACGGATTTCACAATTATTATTTTATAACTTGATCCACAATAAAATAAAATGGCTAGAGATGTCACAAGTTATCATTCGCACAGTGATGCATTGACGTTATTAGTTTAAATGGATCCTATTAGATGTATGGTACACAGAGAGACTAAAAAATTCAAAATATGTATCTCTTATGACATCCATATTGTCTACAAACCATCCAAATTTTCCATCTTATACAACAATTTCGAAAAATAACCATTCAATTTACTCTCCAATGTTTGAAACCCCCACCCATGCTCGGGAGATCAGAGCGTAAAATCAAAAGTTCTTGTGGTTTTTCTGAAGGGTTCATAAATAAAAAAGACAACGAGAAAGTCAATATTCTGGTATAATAACTGATTTCTGAATCATTGTGACAAACAAAACATCACATTAGCTCATAAAATATATCTAATGCTATAAGGATCTGAGCTGATAACAAATTTTTGAATCATGATAAATAGGTGACAACCAAAACTAAGTTGTAGACACAACCAAAAATTCACAATGACACACAGAATATATCCAAGGTTGCAATAAACCCCATAAATAGTGGTGAACCTCATGAGAATTTTAGTGCACATAGAACACCACCCTAAAAATTATATACTCTTGATCAATTTAGAATAACCTAAGATGTATAGATTGGATGTCGAGGTTGGTGGTACAATAATTGAGGATGCTTCTTAAAGGGTAAGGGAATTTAGATACCCTACCCATCCACCAAAGCTATAAAAGGTGAGATTTGTAGATTATAGTTTTACAAAATTGACACTATTTGATTTAGAATAAGTTACAAACATGGGGTATTTAAAAAGTAACAAGAGGAAGGTACATGAGGGCCCTGGTAATTATTGTGATTCTTTGTACTATTTCGATTTAAAATAGTAATTTGTATTTTTATTTTTTTAAATGAATATTGTTAAATGTGTTGTACTATTTTTATTTAAAATAGTAATTTTTATTTTTATTTTTTAAATGGATATTGTTAAATGTGTAATTGAGTAAAAATTATTAAATTTATATTCTAATTTTTAAGATATTTATTTAAAAAATTCAAAGTATGATGAGTTTCGTTTTATTAAGATTTACTCTATATGTGCACAGAATGAATCTATCTCAAGTCCCAAACAAGATTCTTCTTTCTCTTCTTATTCTAGCTTGCACCTTGACACTCCTCCTCTCCTCCTCCTTGGACAAATTTAAACTATGAGGCACAAGGTAGTTGTTGCATATAGGAAAATTTAGATATGATAAGAAAATTGTGATATTCTATTGTAATTTTCTCTACAAATGTGATGGAAAGTGTGCCCTAAATGTTGACAATTTGATGGTTAATGCAGTATAAGCTACATGCAAATTTACATTCTTGTATACAAGATCAAGAAAGCTATGCCCAATATCCAACACCATAGAGCAAGACATGCTCACCAATTCAATAGTTGCTTCCAAACCTCTCTAAGTGCTTGAGTTGTTTTCTCAATATATTTTTTTTTAACTTCTCTTGAACTAATGAAAGTCATCGTTGTTGCATATAGGAGCATTTAGATCTTATAATAAAAGTGTGATATTGTGTTATAATATTCTCTACAAATGTGTTGGAGTTGGTTTCTCAATAAACTTGTTTTTACTTCTCTTAAGTGATGAAATCCATCATTGTTGCATATAGGAGTAATTAGCTCTGATAAGAAAAGTGTGATACTGTGTTATAATTTTCTCTACAAATGTGTTGGAGTTGTTTTCTCAATAAAAATTTTTTTACTACTCTTAAGTGATGAAATTCATCGTTGTTACATATAGGAGCATTTAGCTCTGATAAGAAAAGTGTGATACTCTGTTACAATTTTCTCTACAAATGTGATGGAAAGTGTGCCATGAATGTTGGAAATTTCATGGTTAATGTAATATAAGCTAAATAAAAATTCATTTATGTTACACAAGATCAATAAAGCTATGACGAGTAGCCAACACCACAGAACAAGACATGTTCACCAACTCCATAAGTGCTACCAAATATCTCTCGGTGTTGGAGTTATTTTCTCGATCGCCTTATTTTTACTACTCCTGAAGTGATGAAAGCCACCTCTCCATACATTTTTTACTATTTTCACAAAGAACAAAAAAAAACAACTTCATATCAGTGATACTGAAAAAACAAGAACATGGCAAACACGAGGGACATCAGTATTAAAGAAAAATGTGATATTTTGAATATATTTAAAGATAATGAAGGAAATAATACATAAGTGACTCAATACGATGTGATCAAGATTAAATATGGAGGAACTACACCAAAACAACCTTTGATTTCGAAGGTAGAAAATCACAATCTATTTCTTTATTCATGAGGAATTCATGTTGGCATGATCAGACAAGGTATTTAACTTAACTTCAACATAGGCCTCATGATTTGTAAGGCTCAAGGAAGCAGTATTGCATTAATATTTCACTGCTACATGGTCCTTGCCCTTTCTTGATATAATTATTTCTTAAAATAATAATTATTTATTTAATATATTCAAATAAATTAATTTTTAATTATATATATATATATATATATATATATATATATATATATATATATATATATATATATATATACTGTTATTCAAGTTGTGCCAATAAGTTTTTAAATTCTTGCTCTTCAACTATATATTATTAGTTTAGTATGTTTTCAATCAAGAAGAGGCTTCAGAGTTTAAGAACCATATCTTAGATCTGAGCACATGATTCTATTAAAATTTATGAAACAAATTCAATTTTTACAACTTCTATGTTTAAATATGTGATTTTGGAAGTGATGATGACTTCTTTAAACACTTGATTAGTATTTTCGAAGAACTATTATTATGTCATTAAGGAATATGAATATTTTCTGTAGCATTTGCATTACTTATAACGTATTTAAATATGCTTTATTGTTGATACATACCACCTAATACATGAAAAAATGGTTATCCATGAAAAATTGTAACCATGTCTGCAATGATATATGCTAATCATTTCAGATTTATGTTGATGACAAGTTATTTTATCATTTGTAAAGTAATCCTTTTAGTTTTATGTTTATAATAGTTTACAAGCATTGATATCAATCTAATAAATTGATATTGCGAACCAATTGATGTTTGTGACACATATGTAGGTGTTTCCATTCATAAATTTCTTACTCATTTTGTCTCGATATTGTTAGATAATGGTGAAAGAAATACAGTGTTGATCCAAGTGATCCAAAGAGTTATTTAGAGCCAAATTTGAAAACCAGGCATGTAGATGCTTCAAATTTTCAATTGAGTAGTATTCAAAAGTTCGTAGCCCTATTTTAATTACTTAAATGAATTGAAAACCAACTCATATTATCTAATTCAATTGTTTTATTTGGACGTGTTGCAAGCTGACATTTACTGCTATAAAAGTTGTGCATCAAATTATTATGTAACAATTGTGCCAAGAAGTTTTTAAATTATTTCTCTTGAGATATATATTATTAGTTTAATATGTTTTCAATCAAGAACAAGATTCAGAGTTTAAGAACCATATCTTAGATCTCACCACATGATTCTATTAAAATTTATGAAACAAATTCATTTTTTACAACTTGTATGTTTAAATATGTGATTTTGGAAGTGACGATGGCTTCTTTAGACACTTGGTTAGTATTTTGGAAGAAATTTGAGTATATCATTAACGAATGTGAGTAATTCCTATAGTATTTGTAGTGCTTATAATATATTTTTATATACTTTGTATAACATATTGTATATACAGTTCTAACATATTTCCCCGAGACGTTACCTATATGGTGAGTAGTTCATGTAGCAATTGCATTGCTTATAGGAGATTTTTATATCCTTTTTATAAGCTATTGTATATACAATTATAACACATTCCCCTCGGGTGTTACCTATATGCTAACTGAGTGATGATGACTTTTTTAGACACTTGATTAGTATTGTGGAAGAAATTTGAATATATCATTAAGGATTGTGAGTAGTTCATGTAGAAGTTGCATTGCTTATGACATATTTTTATATTTTTTGTATAAGCTATTGTATATACAGTTATACTATAATATGGATACACATTCCCCCCAAGAATTACCTATATGGTGACTTTTGTCCAATTGTTCATATTTGGAGAAATATAATTAAGTGGTTCATGGTTTTTCAACATCAAAGTTACGATGATGAAATTTTATCTTAGGATGACTCCTTAGTGCTGAGATCCAATCTGCATGATGAATATGCATAGATTGCTTCAAAGGAAAACCCTTTTGCCTATTGATAGTATGTGGCAGTTGTATTAATAGACTGCTTATATTTTCCTCACTGTCATAAGATTCCAACATGGTTATTTTTTTTTTATAAGCCTAATATATAAAATTTATACATATTATGTTGTAAGAAATGTTCTTTAATAATAACAATCACTGAAAGGGGAAATTCTCTCAATACATCCCTCTAGATATATAATGTCTCATGATATTCTTTTCATTTGGTGACACATGGAAATTCCATACCAAAACTCTTTCACATTGTCCCTCACATTATATGATAGTCTATCTTGATAAGGTTTCCTACATATATTGGCCCAACAAGCAAGTTCATCATTCTCATGTTATTGAATCCTATTTTTTTAATGCCACCATAAACTTTTGCTTAATGTTTTGTACACTCTTGTTTTCATTGGCATCAATCGATTTGATGTACTTCCTTTTCCAACAACACGTGTCAATAATGCCCTACTAACACTTATGCCATATTGAGATTGATATTTTTCAATTTTTCCAAGCTTTGATGTCATATTTATTGATACCAACTGATTTACCTTCACCTCTTTGGAATTTCTAATGCCCAATAGTTGAACTATATTTCTTAGATATTTGTGCTTTAAAAATATATTTAAGAATTAAGCTTGTGCTATGATAGATATAACTTGACACATATTTTTGATCACCCAATTTAGTTTATCTTGAACTATTCATTCATGAATTAGTGGCCTCATTTCTTCAATTTTATTGATTCTATATTATCTAGAAAATTATCATCAAAGACAATTTCTTGCCAGTTCCGATTAATCTCCATGTTTTTATACATGTGGTACGATCTTGTTGTAGGTTAGATGTTGTCCCTACATAAAAAAATATAATTTTTTCATTTCTAATTTGAACTTCACATGTACATTGAAAAAATTTGAAATATTAAAATGGTAACCTCATTTGTGTGATCAATATTCTCATTGACAAGTCCCTCTACATCTCTCATTTCATGATCATTTCTAGGTACATCCACATCTCTTTCAAGCTCTCTATTTTGTACCTATACATCTCCTTCATGCTCTCTATTTTGTACCGCTGGATTCCTTTAAGCTCTTTATTTTCCTTTAATGCTTTTATCTTTTATAGTAGATTATCATTTTTTTTCATTTAAAATAAATACATTTGATAATATATTTTTATAATAAATTCATTTTATAATAAATACATTTTATAATATATATATATAAACACCTAAAATTTTGAACTAAAAATTCTAAGTAGGTGTAGGGCTTTTTATATTGATACATCACAGTAGAGTACATTTAGAGGCAAGGAACACAAGCCCCACTTCACTTAATGTGTCCTAATGTCTTAAATATCTATGAAATTCACTAAATCCATTTACTTCCAACTTAGTCTTATTTTCTTAAAAAAAAATTTATTATCATCAAATATATATCTTAAAAATATACAGTTATAATTATATCTAATTATAAAATAATTTTTTTTTAAATTAATGTAGAAATTTGATTCTGAAAGTGGTATTTTTTAATGATGTAATTGGTAAAGATATTATCCCTTTTTATTTTTTTAATGACTCAATTAAGATTAACATTTGTATGTTGTCATGAGGTACATTATTTTATTTTTCATGTTAATTAGCTTTTATAACTCTTGGAGGTTCTTAATATTACTTTTGTTTTTAATAAATGGAACTCAATTATATATTTTAAAAGAGGATTAGGTAAGAGAATTTTAGGATTATAATTTATTTATTTTTCCAACTTGATAATGTGAATGTTTATTTACCTAAAGTTGGCTTCCATATTCAATACCTCCCCATGGCGTTTGAAGATAATAGGTAATGCAAATTGAATGACATATAAAAATAAAAAAATATATATACATAAAAAAATGAGTTCTATATATTATAGTAGTTCTCACTTGAGTAATTTTTCAATTTGGCATTCGATTCTTTATTAGTAAAGTTGTTTTACTTAGTAGGGAGTACAATAATTTTGTAATCAAATAATAGGAGAAAAAATATTTACAATATAATTTATTTGAATAAATAGATGTGTGTAAAATATTTTAATAAGAAACTAGATTTGTAATTATAAAATATAAAACTATAACTTAAATTTGTGAATTTACTTCCTATTTTTTTTTATGTATATAGAAAAAGACTAAACCAATTTTGGAGTTAAGAAAATAAATCATAACATAAAGAGCAATATCTCCTTCCAATACTATTGTTCTTCATATACAATTTCTGATAAGCATGCAATTGGGGCTAGGATATGTAGATGAACCTGGAGTAAACTCTATTGTTGTTAATAGAAATTCTCTTTAGTTATATCTATGCAAGATAGATTGTACTTGAATATATCTAAAATATCTTATTTGAGTTAAATGCTCATTTCATGCTTTTTTTGGAGGATTATTAATTACCAATTGATTTTCACCCCAATTTCCTATTTCAATATCTATAAAAAAAAATATATATATGTGAAAAGATTATGTTGGTTTACATATATGTTTTCACCTGCAATTGCCTATTTCAATATCTATAACAAATTTTTCTGGTTGATAACTATTATCATCAATATCTTTGAAACATTCACTACCTACTTCCATGGAAGCAAAATTTGTTTTTCATTCTTCCACGATGGCTCTTTCTCTATAACATCTTATTTGTTCTAGGCTACTATTTCCTACACAATTTCCTTACGACGTTTCTTTTGCAACATGTGGTGCAATTGCTAGTTATGGTTAATTATTATTCATCATAGCTTATCCATCACAATCAACTATAATTTATTAATTTTACTCATATATATTTATTCTCAAATAACACAACAATAAAGTGGTGCATGTTCCCTCTCAAATAACACACCAAGAAAGTGATTGATATATACCTATAAACATTATTTTCCACTTTTAATATGCTATGTCAATAATTTAAATAATATTCTATGTCAATCATTTAAAAAAAACATGAAATGATAGCTAGACATATACCAACTACTTTGTGAATTTGGTTCTGCAAAAATGCTTTTTATTCAAAATTAAAATTTTATTTTTATATTAAAATTAATTTTTTTTAAAAGAAAGAACTAAAATTGTTTTTGATTAATTAATTACAATACAGCATAAATTATTCTGTTTCTGATTAGTTAATTACAATACAGTATAAATGGTAAGAGTTGATTTATTTATATATTAAAAATATAATGAAAATTTATGAAAAATTATAGTTAAAAAAAAATTATTTGAAATATTAATATATAATTTTAAAAATTAAATATGAAATATTATTGCTTTATGTGAAATAATGTTATTGGACAAAGGGTGGCTGCCAGTTATAATGTTTGGGTGATTAAGTTTATTTTTATAAGACTTTGAAAGCAATAGAAATTTTCTGAGAGAAATTTTTGAAAATTTAAATTTGAGTCATCAAAGATTTTTGATGTTGGTGAGTCTCAATTGCCTTACTTTGGTTAAGTTTTAGGGTCGTATTCACTTAACCACTGTTACATCTATTGCTCGTTGCGTTAAGGTAAACCAGTAACCATAGTTTGTTAATTACCACCCTGACTGGGTAAGCGAGGACTAAGTTCTGGTCCGGTTTGTTTGTATTTGTATCGGACATCTCCCACCGTCGTTGTCGTTGTCTTCAATCCGGACAGTTTGTCACAAAACACAGTTGCGGACAAAATATACAGCCTGGCAAGTTGGTGCTTTTATCTGTTAAGGAATAGTGCAAGTAGGTGGAGTATCGTTTTTTATATGTGACACTTTTGTCTAGAGTTAAGAAAAAAAATGTGATGAAATTTCAATTTGTTTTATTTAAACTGTGATGAAATTTCAATTTGTTTTATTTAAACTGTTTTTTAATTATATGTATATATAACTTATCCATCACAATCAACTATAATTTACTAATAAATGTGTTGAAATTTCAATTTGTTTTATTTAAACTGTTTTTTAATTATATGTATATATAACTTATCCATCACAATCAACTATAATTTACTAATAAATGTGTTGAAATTTCAATTTGTTTTATTTAAACTGTTTTTTAATTATATGTATATATAACTTATCCATCACAATCAACTATAATTTACTAATTCCGCTTACATATATTTATTGTCAAATAACACAACAATAAAATAGTTCATGTTCCCTCTCAAAGAACACACCAAGAAAGTGATTGATATATGCCTATAAACATTATTTTCCACTTTTAATATGCTATGTCAATAATTTAAATAATATACTATGTCAATCATTTAAAAAAAACATAAAATGACAGCTAGACATATACCAACTACTTTGTAAATTTGGTTCTGCAAAAATGTTTTTTATTCTAAATTAAAAATTTATTTTTATATTTAAATTAATTTTTGTTTTCAAAAAAAAAACTAAAATTGTTTCTGATTAATTAATTACAACACAGTATAAATTATTCTGTTTCTGATTAGTTAATTACACTACGGTATACTTGGTAAGAGTTGATTTATTTATATATTAAAAATATAATGAAAAATTATGCCAAAAAATAAATTATTTGAAATATTAATAAATAATTTTAAACAGTAAATATGAAATATTATTGTTTTATGTGGAATAATGTTATTGGACAAAGGGTGGCTGCCGGTTATAATGTTTGCCTGATTAAGTTTATTTTTTAGAACTTTCAAAGCAATAAAAATTTTCTGAGAGAAATTTTTAAAAATTTGAATTTGAGTCATCAAACTTCAAGATTTTGAGTACAACAAAAGTTTTTGATGTTGGTGAGTCTCAATTGCCTTTGATTAAGGTTTAGGGTAGTAGTCACTTAACCACTGTTACATCTATTGCTCATTTCGTTAAGGTAAACCAGTAACCATAGTTTGTTAATTACCACCCTGACTGGATAAGCGAGGACTAAGTTCTGGTCCGGTTTGTTTGTATTTGTATCCGACATCTCCCACCGTCGTTGTCGTTGTCTTCAATCCGGACAGTTTGTCGCAAAACACAGTTGCGGACAAAATATCCAGCCTGGCAAGTCGGTGCTTTTATCTGTTAAGGAATAGTGCAAGTGAGTGGAGGGAAGTAGGTGGAGTATCGTTTTTTTTATATGTGACACTTTTGTTTAGAGTTTAAAAAAAAAAAAAAATTGTGATGAAATTTTAATTTGTTTTATTTAAACTTTTTTTTAATTATATGTAGATATAAATATAGCACTTTCAAAAATTCATGTACTTTTTAGATTGTGAAAAATTTACCTTCAATAAATCTTATCAAATTTTAAATTAATTAAAAAAAATAGTACTAAAAACTTTTCAAAAAAATCCCACGACCAGCCTTGTAATTAGTTTTCAATAAACAAACGAATTACCCAGTACGAGAAAAGAGTACAACAAAAGTATGTCAGTTCGCACTTTTAGAAATTTTATTTTTTATTCTGATATTTTTAATTTATAAATTATTAAAAAATAATTTTTAAATATAGTTAAAAATATTTATTTATAAATTTTAATAATTAATTTTAAAAATAATTTTATAATTTACTAAAAAGTATTTTAGAATCTGGTTTAATAACATATAATCAAATAAAAAATGAATGTTATTTAATTATTTTAAGTTTTCAACTTTTTAGTCAAATAATGTAAAAGTGGATTTGTTATTTATGATTTGTTTTCTAATGTAAAGTAGATTGAGTTTCTTAAAAAAATCTTTTGATAAGAGGATGATGAAGAGTTTCTAAAACCCGTAGGATTATTAGGAGTTTACTAAAATTTTTAGGATACAAATCAAATGTGTGATTTCAATTAATTTTTGCCAAATATAAAGTAAATTAGAGACGGATGTCGAAAAATTGTTGGAAATGTATAGCAATTATATTATAAAAAAAAAAAAAAAATCAATATAATTTTGATGTAAAGTAATAAAATAAATAATAAATACTTATTTGTGCTTTTTCCTTTTGTGACTGAGATGAGCGAGGCTGGCCCTTGTATTTGATGGAACCTATGACCTAGGGAGACTAAACTTCAGACAAACCTAATGAAATTAAAGAATTGATTGTCTTTTCTTACTTAATGATAAGAAAAATAAAATAAAAAATATCACCTTATTTAAAATTGATTATACTACTCAATGTTTTATAATATATTATGGGATAACAACAACCAAAAAAAAATTATGTACATATCTAATTAAGTTACAAAAATTAACCGAAAATTGTACCTATCCATGGCAAAAAAGAATCAACTATTTACATATCTGTATCTACATATCTACATTATTTTATGAAGTTTGGAAATTTTTTATATGAATAAGTTAATTATTAAAAAAAAAAATTCTAGTTATTTGATTTTCTTGGTTGTATTTTATTTATCAAATTTAAATTTGTTGATAACAAGTGTTAAGAGGGATCAAGTCTGTGAAAATGCAAAATTATTTTTCTGTGCAATACTTGATCACTTAATAGATCCTTAGTTAAGATAGACCTCTGCTAGTTCTTAATAATTTTGTTTATATTAATAAATTCACATCTATATATAAAAGTATTCTTATTTTTTATTTATTAAAATATTGATTTAATCTCTATGGAATATCTACTAAATATTTTTATTAGTAGTAAATATAGAGGATTTAGATATATCTCAAAAGTAATTATAACATTTTTTCTTTTAGATTTAATTAAAACAATGTTATAGGATCAAATTAAAATAAAATATTTTGAAAATGCCTTATGGTTTTTGGGATAAGCATGGTATTGGCTCATGGTATTGTAACAAAATCTATTTATAAGTTAATAATATCCATGATAAAGCGGGGGCAAATATCCATGGTTAAAAATCTCATTATATTGTAAGTATTATGTTTTTATGTTTTATTAATTAAATCAAATTATGCTTATAGAATTTTTTTTTGGTAACCTTGGTAGGACCTTTCATTTTTCTTTTTTTTCTTTGTTTTCTCTTTTGTAATCATCTTCATGAATATGTCTAGATACATCACCTATAGGGGAAGGGAATTGAACCTCTGATGAGTGTCATAATAGCCCGCCTCATCACCTTTTAACCAAAACCCCACTGACATATTCTTGATATTTTTTAAATGTTAACACACTTTCTTAAATTAAACTTTCACATCTTCCATATTAAGTCCTATAATGTCTTTCTATGCATTGAATATATTTTTTAGGTACTCAATTTTATTATACTAATTAGCACAACTATACTAAAAAAATATAATCCAATCATTAAATATATTATTTATATTTTGTAAGAAATTTTATTCAAAATCTAACCCCCAAAAAATAATAAGTTTAAAATATATAATTTTCACAATCCAAACACTCTATACCCCTTAAAAGTAACTGATATATGTTTATAAACATTAGTAAAATAAAAGACACTACTTAATAATCATGATACACCATCATTTAAATATTTATATTTTCAATTTAAATAATTACTCAAAACCCTCATTACTAAATTTTCAAATTTAATCTCTCCATATTAACAAGCATTTTTTTATTTATTAAATTCCAATCATATACTTAGTATTACTTAGTATTTAATAATGAAAAAGGCTATACTGGTAACACCATAATTTCAAAATATACCTTCAACATAATTACCTCTCACATTAACTCAACAGTCGAATCACTTGCCGTTTATTCAAGGTACTACTGATAAAATCGCGAGGATCTTAAGGAGACATAATATTTCCTCAACCTTCAAGCTCCTTCGTGCCATTCAGAGTTCACTTAGATTTGGTAAGGACCTAGTTTTCCCTAAAGATGGTTAGGGTGCTTACTTGATTCTGTGCTCGTGTGGGACGCCTTACATCGGTGAAATTGGTCGATCCATTAATCAAATAATTCATGAACACATCGTTGACCTTAAACATAGTAGATCACACTCTGTAACACCCCATTTCATTTTTACATGATGATTAAAAGACTTTTTTTTTCTTAAGTTAAAGATACATTTGAATTTACTAGTAAAAGGACATTAACGAGTATGGTTATTCAGTAGTGAAAAGAACACTTGAATTTTAATTATGAATAAATTTATATTGAGGAAAGATTTAACTGAAAGGAAAAAAAGAATTCCAAGATCCAGAGTAAAGATTGGAAGGAAGTATTTTGTAACAGTTACCTTTCCCCAAAAAGGACAAAAAGAAATCCCAAGGGAGGAAAGGGGGTTATGTTCATAAAGAAAGAAAGAAAGAAAAGTTCAAAAAAGCACGGTGTCGAAAAGGGAGTTGTCGAGAGTTCTAGAACTAGTGGAGCTATGTAACTTAACAGGAGATTACACTGGACGGAGGTCCTGAGGCTTAACTCCTAAATATATTGCTCCCTGAAGAACTCTGGTGCAGATCTCGGGGGAAGCAGAGGAAGCAATAGCATCTCTCAAGGTTAGGAGGAGCCTTTAGGTAAGCTACATGAAATCTGAGATAAGTATATAAACATCTGTTTGCAATCTAATGAACTACTATGGAAATTTATTTTATTTTTACTACAATATTAAATTTGTTTTTGTACTATTATCTAGGGAAAATAATTAGAAATTTCTCATTAGAGATTAAGGAAAAGAATGAGTCGGAAGAGAATAGGAAAAATATATAACAAATTTCTTTTTTATTAAAGTATATTCAGGAAAATATTAAACACATAACCCTGTAAACTAAATTTCAAAGAACAATAGAGTTTTAATGCTTTAAAATCATAATAACCTTTGAGAAAAGAAAAGAGGTTATTTATATATTTTTTGTGAAATACATTTCATCATGAGAAGACATAAATAGCATAAATGTAAACTTACAACTGAAAACCATGATATGAAACAGTAAATTTATAGTGAACTTGGAAAACGCTAAAAAATCTACCAAGCTCAGGGATTACAGACTTGAACAAAGATTTAGACCCGAGTTCGGTCTGGTCCTCTCGCTGCTAAAGTTCCAAGCTTTAGAGTAACAGTGTTATCATTTTCAAAGAAAGGAAAAACCCTTAACTACAGATCAATACTGTTGTTATAACAGAGTCGCCATTATAAACAAAAATAAAATTACAATGGTAAAAGAAAGAGAAACTACGTGAAGGACCTGGAGGCGTCACCATGCAGGCAAGAGACCCAGTTAGGGTATTAAAATAAAAACCTGTACATGCAACAAGAATAGTTACTCAAATGCCACATCTTAATGGCCGAGTATAAACCGAATTATAGAGAAGAAATCCAAGGTAATATTAACTCACCTGACATTTATGGAGGAGATCACGGCCGAAGTCAGGAAACATGACGATCAATGAGAAATTGGGTGCAATGGCACCTTGAAAATAAAGGTGAAAAGAGAATATAATTACAAAATGAAGAATTCCAAACCTAGAAAGAATATAACCTCAAACGAGAAACCTGGAACTGTTGGTTGTGAGAAACCCTCACCTTTGTTCTTCAATGCTCGGGAGAGACAAACCCTCCATTGCCAAATGAGCAAGAAGCACAATGGATGTTGTAGCTGAAGAGCCTGACCTTAGTAGGGTTATGAACCTTTATGAAAATAAAATTTAAGAAATGTGAGATAGGGATCGGTGCTAAATAGAAAATAAAGAGAATAACAGAGGAACTAGGCAGTTAGAGAGCTTACCTTATCGAACAAAAACTTCTTCGTTGAATGGAATTGAGCGAGGACAAGCTATGTTAAGTGCAACGAGTCAATCCTCACACATAAAACCGACAATGGAATCCTATTTAACATAGGTGCTTATCACCAGTTCGGGAGAGAGCTTGAAGGGTGGATAACCAAATTCATGGCAAGGAGAAAACTCATTACAGACCCTCTCGCAGAGGAGAGTGACAACGACCAACAAAGAAAATGAGAAGAACAGGGTGATGATTGGGGCAGTAGTTACCCTAAGGCAGTTTGTCAGGATCAACACCATTCAAAGTAGGGTTTGGAGATTGTTGGTACAAAACAAACAATGGTGGAGTACAACTACCAGACACTTGGTGGTATAAAATCTTATTTAATATAAGAATTCAATTAAACTTATATAACAGTTGATTATCAATAAAATTCCATATCTTCCGTATGTAATTTAATAGATGAGCCGTGAACACAATGAATAAACATATAAAGGTAAATCATTAGTTGCAACAAACATGAGGCAACAAACATAACCATAGTTTTATAATGTTTGTGGAATGAAAATTATAATCGTAACCTTCAATGTTTGACCAACAAGTTAGGCACAAATTCAAATAAATATGCCAAGTTAAATGTATATATATACATTAACAAGTAGATATATAAAAGTGTGTCATAAAAATCAAAATCCTTGTGCTATGGTTATGATCATAATTTAAACGAAAACCAAACCTTTAAAATATTATATTTATAGCTATCATTAAACCCAATTATCATAAGTTAACATGTAGGAATTAGTTAAGTGAATTTTTTTTTTTTTTTAATGACTGTGAAACGCTCCTCTGCCTTAGAAAAGCATGTTGAAAAGAAAAAAAATCACATTTCCATTGAATATTCTAATTTTATTGCGAGGATTGACCATTTCCACCACCGTAAGTTGAGGGAAGCCTTAGAAATCGAAAATATGTCAGTTAACCTTAACATGGACGATGGGTGGAGTGTTAGCAGATGCTAGATTCTTTCCATTCACTCTTAGTTGTTTTTTTTCCCTCCTGGACGATTCTCCCTCTTGTTTGTTCCCCTCCTCTTAGCCGCCCCACCCAGCCCCCCCTCTTTTTTTCTTCTTTTTTCTTCCTTTCATCCACTTGCTCTCAATTGCTTTCTCCCTTTCAGTTTTTATTTTTATTTTTTAGATTATAATTATTTCATTCTATTTTAATTATAATATTTATATCTATTCTCGATAAATAATGTAGTTATTATATTTGTTTCAAAAGAAAAAATCGAACCATCTATGTAGTACATAGAAAGTTACATAGTATACGAATATATATCATTCAAAGAACTACATTTTATGGAGTTGCAACTGATTATGAGGAAGAAAAATCAATCCTCCCAGCCCTATCAAAATTGATGAAAGATAACGTCTCCTTTTAGCCCCCGAGCTTCCCTAGTGATAGGAAAGTATACGCTCGAAACAGGGATGGGAGAAGATTGGTTCTATTTGTTCACAACAAAAAGCTTAAACTAGGGGTAGACACTTATCCAACTTTTGAAGACTATAGTCCCACAGTAACCAAAAAACGAGGAAAATCGTCTCCCAGATCTCCTCTTAAGAGGAAAAAAATTCGAAATAGAGACATTCAAGTTTCTTGGATATGTTTTAGTGCTGAATAGAAAAAAAAAACAAAAAGTCTGAAGTAACCCATAGTTTTGTACAGTTCCATACTGATATGAAATAATAGGAAAAAGAGAAGAAGGAGAAAATAGAAACAAGCGGGTGAATGGAGGTTGTTCGATAATTCAGAAAAGTCCTCCATCAACCTCTATTGCTACCTAGTGCCCCAAATATTTCTGATGCCCTCCTTAGATACAAGTTCTACTTCACTGTTTCGTTCCCTGTAAATGTGACAAGCAGTGATCTGGTTAAAAAAATATTTTAAAAGCATCACCTCATCTAGGAAAGGAGACAAAATGTAATTTAGACATCTTTGGGAAACATTAAACCACTTTATGATGTTCAAAGAGTCCCAAAAAATATAGACTTCTCTCATCTCCATGGAGGAAAGAAGGCAAATAAGGAGATGAAGAGCTTTTAATTCTGCGAAATTATTTGTCCCCTGTTCAAGGCCAATCGACGCTTTGAGAACTTTCCCATACGGAACATGAATGGATAGGCTAGCTCCACATCTATTTTGAGGGTCAGATGCCCCATCGAAATATGCCCACGGAATGTTGCCCCTAATGATCTCGTTTTGAATGACTCTGGCTTATTGGACTCTGATGAAACTAGAATATATTAAAAAGCAGATACTCCTTCCATCACTAGTAGGTTAATTGGGAAGAGAATGTCTTGAAATATGACATGGTTTCTCGCAATCCAGGTTCCCCAGGTAATTATCAGTGGGAGGTTCCACACCCTATCATTTGGAGAAGTCTACCACCATCTCTGTCATGCCTCTGAAACAACTTGACCTTCCCATTTTTGCGTAATTTTAAGGAGTGTCAAGATTTCAGTCCAAAGCTTGATATTATATGTGCATGTAAGAAAAATATGGTGTACATACTCAAGACTAGCCTTGCATAGGGAGCACCAACCGGGTCCAATATTGCCCCTTCGTTGAAGAAATTCCCATGAGGGAACTTTGTTCTGAAGAATGCACCAGAAGAAAAATTTATTTTTTGTCATTCCCTTTAGCTCCCACAATGGTTCAAACCACCACTCCGGCTCCCCCCAACCCTTCTGAGACATTAGCCATTTGTATCCAAATTTTGAGGAGTACAGACCTGTTGGGGCATGTACCCATCTGAGCTCATTCGACCTCTCCTGGATTTTGACATTTGAATTTTGGAGCTCACTGATGAAACCCTTCCACTCCTCTATCCACCTATTTTCGAGTTGGAGGGCCTCCCCTCTCATCCATGCTTGTCCCCACATGGTTGAGTGACCTTTCAGGGAAATATTGCCCAGAGTTTTGAAGCCCCTTTCTTCCAACTTCTCTATTAGTTCTCTGGAGAGGGCGTATCTCCCAGACCAACCCACCCATGGGTCACAACCCAGTCTTACCTGTGCACCATCCCCAACATGCCAAGCTAGGTCCTGCTCGATTATTTTGGCTGATTCTAGTGTTTATTTATAGACAATTGAAGTTTTTTTTCATTTCTTATTTGGCATGTGCAACCATTCATTTATTGGCATTAGGTCGATGTATATCCTTCTTATGACTATCGTCTAGATATTTTCCAGGGTATTGAGTCTCCGGCCCAATTTTTCATCCAAAGAAGCTGTGAAGGAGGGGATCTCCTTAATTCCCCATCCTCCCTAGGCCTTCAAACTCACGATTTTCTCCCATGCCACCCAAGGCATCACATGTTCCTCCTTTGATCCTGCCCATAAGAACCTACTAAAAGGTTTATTAATAGAAGAGAGGATACTTTTTGGCTTTGGCACTCAAGAAAGGGCATCCCAGTACACGAGAATGGCCATGGCTATAGATTTAATCAACACTAGTCTCCCTATTCAAGATAGCCATTTAAAACTCCAATGTTTCATCCTTGACTCAATTTTTGCTACAAGCTAGTGCTAATCTTGAATACGATAAGAGTCTAGATCTAGTTGGAAACCCAAGTATTTCAAAGCTTCTTGTAGGGCCTTTACTTCGAACTATAACACTTCATAAATTCTGCTCACTTCAGCTCGAGAAAGGCCTGCCATTGTAATTGTGAGTTTCTGGTTGTTTATAATTAAGCTGGTAGCCTTTAACAAGAGGTCTAACACCTCCTTTAACCGTTGACAGTCTTCCAAGCTTCCATTTCTAAAAGGAGAATATCATCCACAAATAGAAGATGAGTGATGAAAAGGTTGATAGCCACCTCAATGCCTTATAGTTACCCCCTTCTTTTTGCATCATGAATCATCAGATTGGGTCCTTCTGAAGCCAATATGAAAAGAAGGGGAGATAGAGGGCATCCCCGATGAAGGCCTCTTTGAACATAAAAAAATTTGGTAGCAAACACGTTATCAAAATAGCAATACTTGTAGATGAGATGCACCCCATCACCGAGTTGATGAAGTCAATCGTCAAACCAAGATGGGTCAGGAGAAGTGGGTGACACATCCAACTAATTCTATGATATGCCTTGGAGAGGTCTATTTTTACAATTTATCCTTTTTTTTTTACTCATTTTTAGGTTTTGCATGGTTTCCTGGGCCACCCCCATGGCTTCATGGATTTTTCTTCCATCCAGAAAGCCAAACTGTTCCAGGGAGATATATCGAGAGAGGAAGGGTTTCATATGAGTATCTATCACTTTTGTAATGATTTTATATATGCATGAGCAAAGAGAGATTGGCCTAAAATCATCGAAGGACTCCGGATGCTCCTTTTTGGGTATGAGGGAAAGGAAAGTAGCGTTGAAGGTTGATAGAAGGTTTCGAATCTTCACGACTCTTCCACCACCGCAAGCAAGTCATCCCCCAAAAATTCAACAAATTGTTAGAAGAATTCCACCATCTAGCCATCTGGCCCTGGGCTCTTATCTTTCTGCATTGCCTTGAGAGTACCCTCCACCTCCTCTTTTGAGATAGGTTCCATAATACTGTCATTCCCTTGTTCGTCAATATATCTGGGGAAAAACACTCCAACCCTGATCACTTCAGCAATAGATGCCTTTGTCGGGGCCCTGAACAAATATTTGAAGTGTTTCACTCCTAGAGAAGATAAGTCTTCGAAATATCGTGCCGTAACGCCTTCCTCCATCTACATTCCCCAAAATATATTAATATTTTTCCTTCCTTTTCCATAGTTCTGGAAAAAATTTGTATTCTCATCTTCAGCTGATAGCCAGATTGCCATGCTTTTGAGGTGCCAACTCTTTTCCCTCTCCAGTAGCATTTTCCTTCTTGATGCTTCAAGGATCTTTATTCTATCCCTTGATTCAATGGAGGCATATCTGGCCCCCTCAGGGCTTTCAAGGAAATCAATTTCTTCATTTAGCTTCCATAATTCTTCCTCCTCCTTTATTTTTTTGGCCTTTGCCCATTCCATGGTAGATTTTTTCATTTTCTTTAGATTCTCCATAAAATGCCATCTCATTCTACCTGGTTCCGCCGACCTTTCTATCATCCAATTGGCATGGAACAAAGAGTTGAAGGATTCATATTTGAGCCATGAAGAGTTAAACTTGAAGGGAGCCCCTGTCTTCTTATGTGTAACTTTTATCTCTATGAGTATGGGCAGGTGGTCGGACAAGCCCCCTTCCCCAACCCAATGCCTAAAGACAGAGGATCTGGCCACAAGCTCTTCATTAAGGAGAAAACGATCCAAATTCTTTGCCATCCTATCCTCACCCATTCTTTTGTTCCTCCAAGTGGGTCTAAGCTTGATCAGATTTTCATCCACCATATGTGAGGAGACCAGCTTATTGGAAAAGAAATATGTAAGAGGGTTTGCACGAGCTAAAGGACCCCGGGATTTAGATATCCCCAGGGAAAAATTTAGATCTCCTCCCAAAATAAGATTTGAGTTATTCAAGCAGGTTTTGGAAAAAAAAAATTTCCAGTACTGCATCCTATCCAAGAAAGGTCCATAAACATTTAATAGAATATGATGGTGACAGAGCTCATTTGAGTAGAATTCCATGGCGAAGGCATTTTCAAATCCCCATGTAGATATTTTGTTTAGCCTCCTGGATTTAATGCCCAACTCTAAGCCCCCAGATATTTCATGTGCATCTAGGGCTTGGAATAACCACCCTAGGGACATCTTGGATAGAGTGCCAACCACTTCTTCCCCCATCCCCAAGGTCTCTTGTAACATAAGAACACCTGGTTCGTAGGACTTCATCAGCTCCCTCGGTACTATTTTTTTGGGTTGACTAGCAAAACCTCTACAATTGTAAGAGAGAATGATCATCGATAACCCAGGGTGGGGGTCTGCATTGCTCTAAGAACCCCAGAAAGGGAATGCTACTTCCCATCTGCGATATCGATTTTTGCTTTGAATTGAGCATTGGAAAGATTGGATTTCCTACCTCGCACCTTTTTAGGGCTTAAAGAAATAGGATTAGAGTCTAATCCTCTAATAGTCACTTCCTTCATAGGTTTATTCATAAGAGATATTAAGTAATGTGGGGGATTTTTAGGGATACAGGGCGGTTGGGGGGGTGATCCTATATCAGGCACAGGATGGGGTTCCAACTGGGTAGACAGGATGGATGTAATGATATTGTCTAGGGACTCTATGACATCACGAATTTGCAAATATTCCATTTGAGATGGCCTCGAAGGACCAGGCTTTGAATAAGAAAAATCATAAGTACATAAAGAGGTGAAAAGGGAGGGAGAAGAGACCAGAATTGTACCCTCCGGAGTAGTTGCAGTGGGTTCAACTTCAAAGAGAGGTGAAGATGCTGGAGGATGATTCGGTTCATGCTCCATAGCTATAGGACTGTTTTTCTCTACCAGTTGATCAGAAGGAGTTGTTCCAGTCATGTTGGCACTGTTGGCTCCCTGTGATTTACAAGATTGGAAAGAAAAAATCTGCAAGGAACCACATCAAACCACTTTGGAGTTCAAGGACCTAGCCTTCCTAGACTTAGAGAGGGCTCTCTCTATTTTATGATGAAAATGATTTATCTTTATGCTCATGTTTTTATGATTTTAGGCTAGTTATGAAGTTTGGGGTTTGTTTTTTTTTTTGGTTGATTGTTTGATTAATTAATTGATTTTTTTAGTTGAATAGATATAATATGGGAAGATTAATCCATTGGGCTATGGAGTCATAAGAGGCTTTAATTGTACATCAACTCTACAAGGTTTTTCATAGGGCAAGCTAGCTATATCAAGTGGATCCTTCAGATTAGATGAAATATGAGAATTCAGTAAAACTAAAGGGAAATCAAGAATCCTTTAACTATACTTTAACAAGAAAGGCCTTTAAGATAACTATTTAAGAGGAACTAAAGAGCAAGGTAAACTATGAATTTCTTTAGCTAAACTTTACTAAGTGAACCTTAAGACAACAATCTAGAAATCGTAGAGAGTAGGACACCCTTGAATTCTCTAAATATTACTTTTAGACAAAGAAAACATTTAAAATAACAGTCAGTGAAACTAAAGAGAAGGACACCCCTAAATTATTTAATCAAACTTCAAAGAAGGCCTTTAAAATAAAAGTTTAAGAAAAACCAAAGAGGGAAAACCATAAATTTCTTTGGCTAGAATCTACTAAGTAAACTTCAAGGCAACAAGCTAGGTGGAACTAAAGAGAAGGACACCCCTAAATTCTCTAATCAGACCTTGCAAAAGAAAACATTAAGATGAAAGAAGTGGACATAATTAAGGTGCCAAAACATCATATCTTAATCTAAAATTTCTGTTCTTTTATCAAAGAAATTGATGGACAATATGGAAAACAAAGGAGAAACAGTGACAAAGAGGGATAACATCACCATTAACATAGCTCATGAATCCTGTAAATGTGCTTATATTAATAATGTCCAAAACAATTACAATACTCCAGTGCCACAATATCTGCAACTTAGAGTCTGATCAAAATACAACCTTAGCAATCAACCCAAGAACCAAGAACCAACCAACAATAACAATGAATAGTACATGAAGTATTTAATTGTAGATAAGGAGGTGATCCTATTCTAGGGTTTCAGGCTATAGTTATTACAGATTAAATGTAATCTTGACCTTTGAGACCATGCAAGGCCCTAGGAAAAATATCATTGACTGACTTAGTGTAATAATAACTTTTAACTTAACTATTGAGCTAACTTCAGGATATTTTTGACTATTTTGGCTTGATCATTAACTTTTATAATAAATTTTGAGTAGCTGAGAAATATGTCTAAATGGAACATTAAGTGAGGTAGATGCCTTTAGCAGAAATGGGTTGTAAGTGGCCAAACGAGGTTTGGAAGAAGTAATTGATGTTTTTCCTTGCCATTTGGATATGTCTTCTTTGCTACTTTGCCTTTTATTTTACATTAAACTTTTGATATAGTTTTTAAACCGAATTTGTATCTTTATTAACTCTACTTTCTCATTTAATTCCTTTAATCTTCCTTTTATCTCTGATCTCTCTTCTGACCTTCTTAAGTTCCTTTAATATCTCTTTTAACCTTCCGTAACTATCCTTTGTCTTTAATCCTTGTCTTCCATCTTTAACCTCTATTTAAACCTTTAATCCCTCTTTTCCTTTCACTGTTCTTTTGACTGTGTTCTTCATTTGGCTTTCATCTCTATGCAACCACTATATAATTCTCTTTTTTTTTCTTATCCTCCACTCTGTCCTTCGAAAGACTCTTGGTGCCTTTGGACTGACTGAATGATCAACAATGTTCATGATCCATTGCTCTGTTTTCAAAACAATATTACACTCTTGGGTCCTTAAATGAAAAAATATATTCTGGATCATCACCCAGAGGAATTTTTTAACACAATTTCCAGATCTTAGAAACATGATTTATGCATTCCTGCCATGTATAGTCACCTGCACATTTAAAAACAATTTGTTAATTAAAACCCTACGCTGTGGACAAAGTTCGGAAAATGGGGGGTTGTTGGTCTCTGTGTTTGTTTGGCTTATCAGGTCTTTATAATGTCGCAAAGTTTGATATGGAGGATCAGGGCTTGGGCATGTTTGAACTAGGGTTGATGGTTTTGCCGTGGGCAAGAAGGCAGTTTCAGGGTTTATCACATGGTGCATGGGCGGTGAATGGTATTGGGTGGAGGGTATGTGATGCCATAGAGGGAGTGACACGTGGAGGGGAGGATAGACGTTAATACTACTCATATCGCAAAGTTGAAGGGTTTTTAACCTTCACGCTTTTGGGGGTGCGATAAGATGCGTGGGCATTTGGATTGGGTGATGAAGATCTGATGGTGGTCGGGTGAGAATGGGTCACGGGTGAGTTAAGAGGGTGGGTTTGTGATTCAAGTGGATATTGGTGGTCACCCACCTATTCCACTTGGGGCCCCACCATTGTCTCTTTCAGTTTTTCAGTTTCGGCACAACTTACTATTTTTAGCAGTTTTTCGGGTCCTGAACTTCCGAAGCCGTTTTGAGGCCCTAAATGATGTTTTTTGGGAAAACTGAGAGCCATGGACCAATGTTTCTCATTTGAAATTCATATTCCTCGGATAGATATTTATAACAAGGTATGGTATGCATCAAACGGAGATCATATGCCAAAGTTATGCCCCTAGGAAGTTGAAACACCAATTTACCTAAACGAGGCCCATAGTTTTGGCACTTCATCTCCTAGGGTTAGGGTTTTTGCTGTTTAGGATTTCCCATTTTTTCTAAATAATAAATAGGCCCTTGAGCCTCATTTTAACTCAGTTCAAAGGCTTGTAGCCACCACATCTCTTCTTAGAGATAGCTACCAGCACCCTAGTTAGTTTTATTTCCATTATGTCTGTAAGAAAATTTTAGTTCTTTGATATTAATGAAATGAAGTGTTATATCCACTGCATCTCTATATTTATGGTTATTTGTTTATTCTGTTGTGTTCCTGCATAAATCTGGATTAGTGGTATCAGAGCGGTCTGCTTTTTTTCGATCCTTTGCATGTCCCCAACGAGGTCGGGGTATAAGGAGTTAGGGCTCAATCTAGTGGAACCTTTGCGAGATCAGCCTCGCAAACCCCAACAGATGCCCATGGGGGACGAAAAGAAAGATGAGGGAGCAGAAGATCCTATCGAAATATTGCTCGAGGAGGCCCTCAAAAAACAAAGGAATGCAATGATAGATAACTTTGCCCAGATCCTTCAACGGCTTCCCACTGATGGCGCATCTGCATCCAGCAGCCACTCTGGAGGTGCGACTCCTTTTAAGGTACAAGTAAATTTTGACATTCCCATATTTGAGGGTCAAATAGATGCAAATCTCATAGATAGATGGTTGAATCTATTAGAAGGATATTTCTCGGTTCATGACTTTTCCGATAGGGAGAAGATTATTTTTTCACTCCTCAAAGTTGCCCCCCATGTCAAGGACTGAAGGGAAACCCACTGTGAGAGAAAGGATGAGACATAACCCTCTCTGTTCTCGACTCTACCGACTTGGAATTATTTTTGAGACGCCATCAAAGAACAATACTATTCCGTGGGGAGCTATGCGGACAAAGACATACAATGGGCCACCCTGCGAGAGCAAAGGGATCAAGATGTGCATGAGCTAACGAATTTGTTCCATACCCTACGCACCAAGTTGGGTATTAAAGATTCAGAGAAACATCTGGTGCTAAAGTATCGCAGTTGTCTACACAGATACATTCAGAAGGAAATGAAGTTCCTTGACATCTCCTCGCTTGGTACGGCATACCAATATGCTGCCAAGATTGAGCAGAAATTCAAACAGAAGAAATGAGACTTTGGATCTGCGAATCAAAAGCAAGGGAAAGGTGCTCCCAAACTGCAGAAGAAAGGACAGAGCCAAGGCATGGCGACTCAAGAAAACCTATTGAAGCCACAAGCAAAGAACAACCCCACAAAGCCAAAGAAGGACATGGGAAAGTGGTGTGAGTTCCATAAGAGCTCCACTCACAACGCAAGTGAGTGTCGGGCCAAGCAGTCGCTAGTGGCCGAGATGTGGGCTTCTGAGTCAGATGCATGCTCTTACTCTGAATCAGAAGCTGACAAGGGGAATGAAAAAGGGAAACAGATTATTGATGCAGAGCCCAATGCCACTGTTGCCACTACGAAGATCCATAAGGAGGAACTGAAAGATCCAGAGGAGGAGGAACGTCTCTTCCACTCCTAGATGTGGGTAAAGGGCTCCCCGATACAGTTCATTGTCGAAAATGGGAGCCAAAAGAACCTCATTTCAGCAGATTTCGTGAAGCGGTTGGGCTTGCCAACCACAGCTCACCCACATCCATACAGCATCGGGTGGCTTCACCAAGGACGAGATCTACACGTCAGCCAGCAGTGCCGCCTTCCCTATAACATCAAGCCCTTCACGGATGAGGTATTATGTGACGTTGCTCCTATTGATTTTTCTGATGTATTATTAGGACAACCATACTTGTGGAAGCATCATGCTATGTATGAGTCTCGGCCTCGTGTTGTTATAGTTACTTTGGGAAATAAGTTGTACAGGATACCAGAGGTACCACCTCCTGCCACTATCTCTTTGGTTACTACAAAAAAATGCAGTAAGCTCATTTCCCAAACCAATAAATTCATTTTCTTGATGATCTGCCCCCAAGGCAAGAAGAAGACTGTGGCCACGACCTCCAGACAAGGCTCCTCTAAACAACAACAACAAATGGATAAGGTTGTGGAGGAGTACGAGGACATCTTCACCTCACCCACAGGGGTTCCTCTACACTGTTTGGTCAAGCACTTGACTGATCTGACCCCAGGTGTGCCGCTACCCAATGGACCGATCTATCGGCACTCTATTCTGGAGAATGATGAAATCAAGAGGTAGATTCAAGAGCTATTATAGAAAGGTCACATCCAACCAAGTTCATCGCCCTGTGGGAGCCCGATCATGTTGGTACAGAAGAAGGATGGGACGTGGAGACTATGTATTGACTATCGCGCGCTGAACAAGATCACTGTCTGGAATAGGTACCCGATCCCATGGATCGATGACCTTCTGGACCAACTCAAAGGTGCAAAATATTTCAGCAAGATTGACTTGAATTCGGGGTATCACCAGGTACCGATTGAACCCTCTGATGTGTGGAAGACTACCTTCAAAGCCAAGGAAGGCCTCTTCGAATGGCTGGTCATGCCTTTCGAGTTGAAGAATGCTTAGCAACCTTCATGAGGATGATGGACAACATCTTGCAGCCATTCACCAACTCATTTGTAGTGGTGTACTTGGATGGCATTATGATCTTCAGCCAGACTTGGGAAGAGCACCTTCACCACATCCGACAAGTCCTCCAAACACTACGACAACACAAGTTGTGTGCCAATTTGGAGAAGTGCACTTTTGGCATGACCCAGGTTCAATATCTAGGATACCTTATTGATGAAAGGGGGGTGCATGTGGATCCAGCCAAGATCCAAGTCATTCGGGATTGGCCAACCCCAACCACTATAATAGAGCTTCGCAGCTTTCTAGGTCTTGCTAATTTCTACCAGAGGTTCGTGTTGGGATTCTCTCATATCGCTTGGCCCTTGAGTCAAGTCACCAAGGGAGGAGCAAGAGAAAAATTATTTTGGTCAGAACCTCAACAGAAGGTGTTCATAGAATTGAAAAATTGTCTTTGTTCTGCCCTAGTGCTCACTTTACCAGCCTTGCAATAGCCATTTGAGATCGAGAAAGATGCCTCTGACTATGCTATTGGGGCTATTCTTACTCAACAAGGACATCCAGTGGCATATCACAGTGAGACATTGTCTGACACAGTTCACAAGTATCCCACTTATGACAATGAAATGTATTCCATTGTGCAAGCTTGTCGACAATTGAAGCATTACATTTTGGGGAAGGAAACAATCATCCACACAAACCACCGGCCCCTGCAGTTCATACAGACACAGGGGGAGTTGCAGAATGATCGCCATCAGAAGTGGTCCACATATCTGCAACAATTTCATTTGAACATCAAGTACAAGAAGGGTAGCACCAATAATGTTGTAGATTGCCTCAGCTGACCATCGATCATGGCGCTCACCACCATGCTCAACTCTTGTGGGCACGAGACTTCTGATTGGCTGCTTCTCTATGAGAGTGACCGAAAATTCGGCCACAATTACAAGGCACTCTTGGGGGGTACACAAGTTCCAAATTTTCACCTCCATGATGCACTTTTATGTCACCTAGGACACCTTTGTCTTCCTTCAAGCGAGCATGCAAAGATGATATGGGAAGCACACTACAGTCAAGTCGCTGGGAATTTTGGGGTCGACAAAATAGTAGAAATCCTGCAGAAGTATTTATATTGGCCGAACCTTCAAAATGATGTTGAGAAGCACATCAAATCCTGCACTGCTTGTGCCATTGCCAAACAGACCATCAAAAAGCAAGGCCTATATACTCCGCTACCTACCCCTAGTTGACCTTGGGAATCCATATCCATGGATTACATGTCGAGCCTGCCTTCTACTAAGTAGGGAAATGACTGTGTTTTTGTGGTCATCGACAGATTCTCGAAGATGGCCATTATGGCGACCTGCAAGAAGAATATCACAGCAGAAGCCACTGCTAAACTCTTCTTTGAATGAGTGTGGGTGCACTTTGGGATACCATAGTCTATCATATCAAATCAGGATAGCAGTTTCCTTAGCACATTTTGGTCCAGCCTCTGGTCAATGTTGGATACCAAGCTCACCAAGTCCACATCTTTCCATCCCCAAACAAATGGCCAGACAGAGGTCGTCAATAGAATGATTGTACACATTCTGCGCATGTACAAGTCAAAGCATCCACGCACATGGGACGAGAGCCTCCCCTATGTACAACATAGTTATAATCATGCTCTCCACAATTCAATCGGCCATAGCCCCTTTCAGGTGGGCTTGGGATTCCAGCCACTATGTCCCATTGACGTAGCCATGCCATTTGCAGCTGCTCAGGCCGATTCAGCTCATGTCCAGTCTGAAGTTGACAAAGCAAGTAGCTTCATCGAGTGCATTCAACACATCCACCAACAGGTTCATGATATATTGGATAGAGCCAATGCCAAGTACAATCAACGGCATGATCAACACTGGGTGCCACACAACTTCTAGGTGGGCGACAAAGTATGGCTACATTTGCAAAAGGAGGGCCTCACTAGACCCCACCACAAGCTTCTCCCACTCTGATACGGGCCGTACACCATCACCAAGGTTGTAGGGAACAATGCCTTTGATCTCAGTATTCCACCATTCCTTGGTCTGCACCCAGTCTTCAATGTGGATCGCCTTCGTCCTTACTTCCCACCTCTATTGGACACCTCGGACATTGCAGAACAACTCACACCAACAGAGTTAAACCTAGACTGCATGGAATAGGCCACCATAGATTGTATCATGGACATGAAAATCAAGAACACTCTCCAACAGAAGATCCAACTGTATCGGGTTGTCAAAGCTAGCCAACTCCTGCACCAAGGAAAGTGGTTCACCAGGGACCAAGTTCAGCAGAAATTTCCTTTTCTCGTGGAGGAACTTAACGCAATGGGGACCATTGCTTCCTAAGGGGGGAGGAATGATCTAGGTGGCTAATGGTGGTCACCCACCTATTCCACTTGGGGCCCCACCATTGTCTCTTTCATTTTTTCAGTTTTAGCACAACTTACTATTTTTAGCAGTTTTTCGGGTCCTGAACTTCCAGAGCCGTTTTGAGGCCCTAAACGACATTTTTTGGGAAAACGGAGAGTAACATGGGTCCATGGATCAATGTTTCTCATTCAAAATTTGTAGTCCTCGAATAGATCTTTCTAACAAGGTATGGTACACATCAAATGGAGAATGTATGCCAAAGTTACACCCTTGGGAAGTTGAAACACCAATTTACCCAAACGGGGCCCATAGTTTTGGCGCTTCATCTCCTACGGTTAGGGTTTTGGCTGTTTAAGATTTCCCATTGTTTCTAAATAATAAATAGGCCCTCGAGCCTCATTGTAACTCAGTTCAAAGGCTTGTAGCCACCACATCTCTTCTCAAAGATAACTACCAGCGCCCTGGCTAGTTTTATTTCCATTATGTCTATAAGCAAATTTCAGTTCTTTGATATTAATGAAATGAAGTGTTATATCCACTGCATCTCTGTATTTATGGTTATGTGTTTATTCTATTGCATTCCTGCATAAATCTGGATCAGTCTGGGGGTTGAAATGGAACGAAAGGTTAATGTAGTGTGGGACTTTTGGTAATGCGGGGCCTATGGTTTAGTTTAAGCAGGGATGCTTAAATGTAAGGTGGGTTAATATAATGCAGAGCTTGTGTATTTTTCAAAGCGAAAACGCTTTATAGAGGGTGGGGCCAGGGTCACATGAGAGTGAACGGTAAGGTTTTGAATCTGGGGGCTAGAACATAGAATGGGTCAGGTATGTCAAACAAAACAGGGTTTTATTAAAAAGGGTGTGGGTCCAATATAAAATATATTTATCATAAAACAATGTAAAGAAGGGTTTTTTACATTGTTTTGAGGGAAGGAGGGGAGATGAATTAAGGGGAGAGGTTTTTGTGATGAAAATGGGATTTTAGGTAGGTAAAAAAGGGTTAAAAGAGGGATTAAGGTCAAACATGGGTTTTCAGTATCATGAGGGTATTAAAAGAGGCAAAATGAGAAATAATGGATAGGTAAAATGAAAATAATGAAGACAATGAGATTTCTGAAAATGAAATGATAGTTAGGGAATTTTTATTTTCAACAACCTATAGAGAATCCATAGTTATTTAGTCATACTGTAGAAATATAGGAGACTAAAAATGGCTCCAGCTAGGGAGGGAAGCTCCTTTAGGAGGTGCCAAGAACCTCAGATCTATGGATTTCATAGATTAGTAGCTTTCTTGTACTTGTCTGATTTTCATTTTGTAATGCTGATATGCTACAATTCTTGGTAATTGTGACCTTCAAGAATTTAAGAACCATGGTTCTTGCAACTTAATTTTGCCTACCCATCATTTAATCCTAATATTTTTCCTTAATTTTTTGGGTGCATTTAGACTGGCAAACCCTTGACATCATTTTTATTCTGAAAAGAAAACTATCTAAATATGACCTTATAACTTTGAAAGGCTCAGATTAGACTAATGAGCTCTTTATTCTCTACCTAATCTACTTATCTGTCAAGATTAAATAGTTTGACATATTTTTATTCACTACCTATCAACATGAAATTTAAAGAATGACTAAATCAAGATTAAGTATTTTGATAGTCATGGATTGTAGCATTTTTAAACAAGCTGAACATAATATTTATTTTGAAAAAAATAAAGTAAACTGAGCGGTTTGGTTATGAATGTGTCATTGATCATCTATCCCTCACTTTTCTAGTTGGTTCAAATTATGCTTTGGAATCAATTTCATTTCCTTCCTATCTACTAATATGCCAAGTTTAAACAGTTTGGAAAATCTTCATTTTATAACTTATCACCAAAAATTCAAAAAAAATTTCAATCATGATTGGACTGTATGACTGAACAAAATATTTTCAAATGTAGTGGCATTTGGACTTCCAAACTTTCAGAAATATATATATATATATTTTGGTATGGGACTTTCCTTTTTTTTTATCTTCCCTCTTTTCTTCTTTTCTTTCTTTCTTTTTTTTTTCTTTTTTAGATCAATTTTCTTTGCATACCTACCTATCCTAATCTAACTTGGAGGCATATATTCATTACGTGAACTCCTTTCTCCAATGCAACCAATCAAGTAAGTGACTACCTGATTGATTCTTATTCAACTTTTTGGGTATGCTGGAAAAATAGAAGGGCCTCTCCAATTTTATTTTCTTTTGAACATTAGTGCTCAAAATTCTCTTAAACCTATGCAACAAAGTATTCTTGGCATAGTATACTCCTTGTTTAGATGTCTATAACAAATCATCAAAAGGATCTTGGAATAATGTCTAGGCATGAGGATTTAAACAATAAGTTTCATCCAAGACGACTCCTTGTTCCATTTTGGTGCGCTCGGGATCCTTTTGAGAAAGAAACTCTACCTCTCCTTTATGGTCATCTAACTTGGCAGCCTCATGATATACTGCTATGTTGTCCTCCAGTAAACTTGATATGCTCTGATTGAGTGGGCTCAATTCTGTCTGAAAGCCATCATCCTGATGGGTAGGAGCATTCTCTGGTAATAGGTTTTCTTGAGAAGGTAGTACAATATGAATATCAATATGTTATTTTGTTTCTTTATGAGGAAAATATGCAGTGGATAAGTCCGCAGTAGAACAAATAGTAATATCTTCTTTACATAAAAATTTGGAGGTTGTTTGTATGTTTAGAATCTGATTGATTTCTTCTTCAGTTAAAAGAGGAGGAATTTTTCGCTTTCTTTGGACAAAAAACCAACTTCCCTCTTTCTCTTGTGAAGGCTGGTCATAAGGCTAAATGTATTCTTGAGCCTCACATAAAAGAGATGATGAATCATCACTTGTACCTTCAGAGAGATCCTGTGGATTTTCTTGCATTCCGTGATTTATTTCATCCTCAACCAACTCCACTTGGTTGTCATGATAGTTAACTTGAGTATGAAATGCATGAATTTACTCCAATAGATATTTAGGATGCCAATTTCCCAAATCTTTGTCAATGTTTACAAGGTATTGTATGAGATCTTCAGATTGATCACAACAGTTTTCGGCTAATGATAAAGATGAAAAAATTTCTTTATAATGCTCATAAAATTCCTTGTGGAAATCCTTTACAGAAAACAAACTACCAGGGTCCAGGCCTTCATACCATTTCCTTGCTTTACCTTCTATGTCACCATGAAAATCTTCATGAGGCAGTCCTCATGCCATTCAAATTTTAACCTCCATGTATGTGTATGAAATTTGATGAGATGTAACGAGGGGTCATCAAAATTTTCATCTTGAAACATAGGCACGTTTGTGCCCCATTTTATTTGAGGCATTTTGTGTGGGAATCTAGGAATGTGATCTCTGTTCATTGGAGCATACCTGCGTTGTATCCTTGGATCCATCTTTGTCAATCAGTTGGAGGAAAGGGTTCCTGCATCTTTATAACCAATCTATATTCTTCTACCAGTGGAGTCCTTAGGGCTACTGAAAGTTGTGGAGTTTCCGGGTGGATTATTTTTAACTTTCTCGAGGCTGGCTATTGTCCACCATCATTGTTATTCATCAGTATTTTTCACTATCTTTGGATGACTATAGAATTGTTCTAGTTATCTGAAAACAATATTCCTTGAATATCTTGATTTTTAGAAATCTCACTGCCTTCTATTAGTACCAGTCTTTGCATACTTACACTAGTGATCAAAACACATTTTCATGTGCATCTTAGGTGTCTCATACTAAACAAAATTTTCATCATTCCATTAGGTCATGATATAAAATTGTTCCACTGGTGATTGCCCTGGTCAAATAAGATTCCTTCTCCCTCAAAAGATTATATTGGTTGACTCATTCTCATGTCTCCTCGAGCATAATAGCACTTATGGAAATGCTCTGTTCACTTAGAAGTATTTAAAGTCAAAGGTCAAAGTCTTATTCAAAAGTCAGGTCAAAAAGCAGTCCCATTAGGTCATAGGGTCAAAATCATGAAAATTGATCATTTCACCATCAAATTCATCTTTTGAAGGAGTAGTAATAGTCAAAGGTCTTCAAAAATTTCATATCATAAAACTATCATTTCCAAATAATTGGCTTTGTTTTTACCATATTTGTCTCTCAGTTGTGCTTGAAAAGCTCATTTCCCTCTCCTAAGGTTTTGAGGGCATTTTTATTGGTTTCATGACTTCCATGGTTAAATAGTCAACAAGACTTGTATCCTGATGCTCTTACACCTTCCTCTATCCTTAATATACCTTCATAAACACTTCCAATCACTCCTATCCCTCAAAATCATCATTTTTCCACAAGCCCTAGCCTATTCCTATAATTTGACACTTTTTCGAGACTAGGCTGTGTTTTTCTCTTTTGGACCCCTTCCCCTCACTCAATCCTTGAAATTCCACTTTCTCCTACTCTTTAACATCTATCCCTATTCCCTAAAATTTTCCCAATAATTTAGACAAGCCTTAACCCCTTCATTCCCCTCCCTCTATAAGGCAATCCTAAATCCCCTGTTTTTCCTACACCAAACCCTAATTTCCTCTTCCACTGAGCTAGGGTTTTCTATAGAATCAGAGAAATCATAGAACAGAAGGAATAAGGGAGGTAATTTTAGCAATTATGAAGTCATACTAACTCATAAACATCATGCCTCCATCATTTTCCAAGAAGTCATTCCAAGGGACAAATCATTTTCCACAGATAGGGCCATTTTTCTTCAAACTATGTTTCTGACCAAACATAGATGAAATTAACAAAAGTGAGACAGGTGTTTTGTCCCGCATAGGTCAAGGAATAAAAACCTCCAAGTTTTACAAAGGTATAATGGTTTGGGAGAAATGTAAAATTTACAGGTGCTACAAGAGGTTTGTTGCACTTTTGAAGTGACATTGGGAAAATCATGTTTTCTCATAGCGCGACTGTCCAAATAACTTTTGTGATAAGTCAAATGATAACTAGACAATGATATATTTCTAATGAGCTATCATGAGATCAATTTTGAGTTGAGGAAGGCCTCCAAAAGTTTCTTGCACCAGCACTCTGCATTTCTGCACCCTCATTCAATACCTTTTGTCTAGTCTTGAGAGAATCAACTTTTAAAAGGTAAAATAAACTCCAAACATAAAAAAACATATACAACTGGAAGTTAGACTTCAATAGCTTTCCAATGAGCTATCCTGGGCTCAATTTGGACACCGGGAAGATGTCAAAAAGTGGTCTGCAAAACAGTGCTGCATTTTTTCATCCTGGCGCTACGTGTTCAGAAGGTTGGTGTTGTGTGTTTGGATAGGCATTGCGACCTCAGCCAGTGTTGCTGCACGCCTGCATAGTGAAGACTTGTGAGATTTGTGACACTTTAAACACTTCAAAACCACTTCTAAGCTTCTCCTAAATTACTCCAAGAGCCCTAAATAATTAAGTACATATCATATACCTTGTTCCTATGATATTTGATAGCTCTTGAATGCATTGAAGTGAAACCCTAACTTTAGTTTATAATCATTGTCTATCAACCTTGTTTAGTCATAGGCAGGGTAAATCTCATTCAGCTAGGGTTTCCAATGACCTAGTTTTTTCATTCACTTCATTTCCTTCACTCATTCCCTTCACTTGTTCAAGCTAGCCATCTCATCTCCTATTCCCTTCATCTTATTACAATTACCCTAGGGTTTTCACTAGCCTAGGCTCACTTACATATTCCCATTTCCTTAATTTCCCCAAACCTCCATTCACTTCACACTCCTTCATTTTATTCATCCTCTCCCTATGGTTTTGACATCAAATACATCATGGCAACCTAGCAGAGGTGAAATTAGCAAGCCTAAGAGGGATGATTTGGGCACATTGGTACATACCTATCAGAGAGGTCATAGGCATGAGTTTTCTTCACTTGGACTGAAAGGGGCCATGCCTTATTCATCAAAAAAACAAGTAGAAAAAGGTAAGGAAAATCCTACAGAGCTAATCATTAATGAGGAGGAGGACAAACATGAAACTGAGCAGTAGTTTCAGTTGATTGAGCTTGATGGTGAGGAGGATCAGCCTCCAAGATAGAGACCAAGGATTAGAGGGCTGAAAAGAGCTCTAGCCCTAGAGAGACAAAGGGAAACTTACCTAGCAGACTAGCTTACACTAAATGAAAAGCTTACCCTAGAGATAAATGAAAACAAAGAAGCATGGCTTGAGAGGGTCAACCAACACTTGGTGCAGCTCTTGGCCAAGGCTCACAAGGACAATGACTTATTGAGGGCAAGAGTTAAAATGTCATACATGGAAAGAGAGAATTTCATTAGCCAAGCTCAAAGCGCTAATGACAAAATTAAATGTTTGACCAAGCTAGGGGAGAAAGAAAAGTTAGACATACTTGCTGATGTGTCACTTCATGTCTCAATCACTCAATGAGCAAGTACTCCAACAATTTTGGCTCATTTTTGCACTCATGTTAATTTCTACAATTTTTGATAATTTTATACTCAAAAGTTTTGCTAAAGGAAAGAAATCTTCTGCAAGTACTCTTGTTTGGGGCATCCAAATGCAAAATGTTCAACATACTCATGTTTCTAATGACAAGTACATCAACCTTAGAAAATTTCAGGATATTTGGAGCAAAACTGGTCCCTCAAAAAGGCCAAAAACTACCAAAAAATCACCTTTCTGCCCTCTTTTTGGCATTGGTGCTGCACATTTAATAGTCTTGGGAGAAATGATTTTTGGAAAGGAGAATGTGCATCATTTTGGAAAGTGCAAGCATATCTAGAAACTAGACTCAGAGATATTTTCAATGAGCTATCATGGAGCTTATTTGGACAAGGTGAAGGCCTTCAAAAGTGGCTCACAAAACAGGTCATTTGTCCTATCATGGCGCTGCACGTTTGCACCAGCGCTACGCCCCTGTACCTTGGCGCTGCACCCTTGCCAGAAGTCAACAAAAGACATCAGCAGTTATCCAAAAAAATTATTTATAAGCCTTAAAGTTAAACTTATTCCAAATTTAGCTCAAAAGTTGTGTTAGGAGTTATTATTACAATTAATGAGTCTCATATATTTTGCCTTAGGCCTTGCATGGTATCAAAGGTGAAAATGCATTAACTTTGTAATAAATGACATTTGAAACCCTAGCTGAGGATCACCTCCTCATTTTGCAAATAAATACTGCATGGATGCTTCATGTTTTTTGTTGGTTTATTGTTGAGCTGAAGACTGCATAGGCTCTGAGTTGTAATGAAGTTTGGATTTGGAGCATTGTAACTATTTTGGACTAAATATCAATGGAACAAGCACATTCACAGCATTAATAACTTTGTTAAATGGTGATGTTATTCTAATTTTGTAATTGTTTCCTTCTGTTTTCCATTTTGTATATCAATTTCTCTTGTAATAGAATAGAAAATTTAGGTTAAGATATGTTGTTCGAGGCACCTTAAGTCTGTCTACTTTCTGTTGTTTAAATGTTTTCCTCTACTGGGTCTGATTGGAGATTTTAGGAGTTCCCTTCTCTCCAGTTCCATCTAATTTGTTTTCTTGAGATTAACTCAGTATAGTCTAGCCAAATAATTTTATGGTTTTCCCTGTCCTTTGGTTATGCTTAAAATGTTGTTCTCAAGGCTTTCATTAAAGTTTGCTTACTAGGGTTTAGGCTAAAGAATTTTATGGTTTGACCTGTCCTTTGGTCTATCTTGAAAAGTCATTTTAAAGGTATTTGAAGTCTGATTGAAGAACTTAGGAGTTCCCTTATCTTTAATCATTACTCATTTGTTATCTTAATTATTTTCGTTGTCTGAAAATGAATAGCTAGAGAATTTAGGAGTTCCCTGCTCTCTAGGGTTTCCTAGATTGTTGTCTCGAAGTTTACTTGATAAAGCCAAGCCAAAGAAGTTTATGGTATGCCCTGTCATTTAGTTCTTTCTTAAGCATAGTGACGTTAAAGACTCTTCTTGTTGTAGTATATGTTGAAGGATTCTTAATTTCCCTTTAAACCTACTAAACTCACAACTTAATGTTCATTTCACACCAACATAAGCTATTAAGATCCACTTGGCTTTGTTAACTTGCCCTGTGGAACACCCTTGATTTGTTGTTGTACTCTTCAAACCTTTCACCAGACTCCATAGCCCAATGGTTTGAATTTATCTTACTGTATCTTTTCTATTTAACAAGAAACCCAACCAAACAAAACAAAACAAACAACCCTATCATTTTAACTAACCTAAAATCAGCATCCTAAATCAATCAAGTTATATCTTTTATACAAATATAGAGAGAGCCCTCTCTAAGTCTAGGAAGGCTAGGTCAACAGGACTCCAAAGCTGGTTTGATGTTGCCCTTGTTTATTTGGTCTCACCAATCTGAAAAATTATAGGGACCCAAACATAATGGTGACTCCACTGGGGAACATAAACAATTATTGAAAATATTAATGTTATTTAAAGAACTCAGAGAACCCAAAAACATCTCAAGATTGGTATCCAAATTTTTATGGTGGACAACAAATAAATCCTCAAAACAGTTAGCATCATCCACCTGGTGACTCCACTGGTTCTCATAGACTCCCCTGGGAATGTATTAATTAGTCCTAATAGTATAAAGCCCAGTCACATACTCTGTAAATTTAGTATTCTTACAGATTGGTTTGTTTGCGAAACTCTTATAAAATTTCAGCCTCTCTGTGTTGTAGGTCTAAAATATGGCTTCACAAATAATCTACACCAGATATCACCCTGACCCAAATCCTCTTGAAATAGTTGACAATCCTAAAAGCATCCTAGGAAGTCTACTAGATATAAAAACCCAAATGTTAGCAGACATATCCACAAAGAAAGTTTCCTACCTGAAAACCTGAAAAACTTGCAAAATACCTGGTTGCTAATGATGAACAACAACTAGCCTCAATAAAGTTGTAAATCATCCACCTGCTAACTCCACAACTCTCAATAAACCTAAAGACTCCAATGGTAGAAGAATCTAGATTGGTTACAAAGATGCAGTAACCCTTTCCTCTGACTAATTAACAAAGATGAATCCAAGGATACAGTGTAGGTATGCTCCAATGAAGAGAGATCACATTCCTGGATTCCCCCATAGAATTCCTCAAACAAATTTGGACACAAGCCTGCCTGTGTTTCAAGATGAAAAGTTTAATGACCACTTGTTACATCTCATTAAATCTCATATATATACATGGAGGTTAAAGGTTGAATGGCATGAGGATTACCTCATGAAAATTTTCATGGTGACATTAGAAGGGGAAGAAAGGGAATGGTATGAAGGGTTGAAACTGGTAGTTTGTTCTCTTTAAGGGAGTTCCACAAGGTGTTTTATGAGCATTATAAAGAAAGTTGTCCATCTCTATCATTAGCTGAAAATTGTTGTGATCAATCAGGAGATCTCATAGAATACCTTGCAAATATTGATGAAGATTTGGGAAATTGGCATCCTGAGGATCTATGAGAGGCAATTCAAGAATTTCATGCTCAAGTTAACTGTCATGAAAATCAAGAGAATTTTCTTGAGCATGAAATAAATCAAGGAAAAGAAGAGAATCCACAGGATCTCTCTGAAGGGACAATTGATGATTCAAGTTCTCCTTTGTTTGAGGCTCAAGAAGGCATCCAGCCTTATGATCTTTCACAAGAGAAAGAGAAAAATTATGGTTCTATCCAAGGAAAAAGGAAAATTCTTCCTCTTTTAATTGAAGAAGAAATTAATCGGGTTCTGAGCATATAGCTAGCATCTAAACTTTTATGTAAGGAAATTATTTATGTTTGTTCTACTGCTGAGTTATGTATTGCAGCTTTGCCTCATAAAGAAACAAAAGAACAATTTGACAGTAATGTTGTACCACCTGCTCGAGAATACCTATCACTAGAGAATGTTCCTACTCATCAAGATGATGGCTCTTAGACAAAAATCAAGCCACTCAATCAAGGCATATCACGTTTTCTTTAAAACAACATAGCAAGATATTATGAGGCTGCCAAGATAGATGATCATGAGGAAGAGGTAGGGTGTCTTTCTGAAAAGCATCCCAAGTACAACCAAATGGAATAAGAAGTAGTCCCAGATGAAGCCCATGTTTTAAATCCTCATAGCCAGGTATTATTCAGAGATCCTGTTGCTGGTTTCTTAGAGACATTTAAGGAGGGAGTAAAATATGTCAGGAACAATTTGTTGCAGAGTTTAAAGAAAATTTGGAGCAATACTGTTCAGAAGAAGGAAAAATGGGAGTGGCCTTTCAGCATACCTAAAAGGCTAAATAAAAATAAATCATCTAGTCACTTACTTGATTGGATGCATTGGAGAAGGGAGTTCACCTAGTCAAAATATACCTCCAAGTTAGACTAGGATAGATAGGTATTGCAAATAAGCTCAGCTCTATGAGCATCTTTTTAGTTTTAGATTGTTTTATCGTAAAAGAGAGAAAATGAACAAAAAGAGAAAAGAGGGCAGATAAAAGAAAAGGTAAAGCCCCATACCAAAAAAGAATGTTTCTGAAAGTATGCATGTCCAAATGCCACTGCTTTTTGACAAAAAGGTCTTGTTCAATCATACAGCCTAATCATGATTGAACAAATTTTGAATTTTTGTTGATAAGTTAGAAAATGAAAATTTTCCAAACTGTTTAAATTTGGCTTATCAGTATGAAGATATGAAAATATATTGGTTCCAAAGTTCAAATCTAAACCAAAAAGAAAGAGAGGGATGAATGACAAATTCCAGATTAGAGCCCTCAGTTTTTAATTTTACCTTTTGCAAGAATAAAATTTGTGTGCATCTTGTCTGAAATGCCACAGTTCATGACAAATAAAACTGCTTAATATTGATTAGGTGATCAAGAGCTCAAATCTAAGCTTGGGAAAAAGTTAAAAAATGAAAGTGATCAAATTGATTTGGAACCTGAGCGAATGGATAGGCCTCGGCGATACGATCGCAACGCCACGAACGACACTCAAATCCGACACCGTATGCAAAAGATATTCAACTTTAAAGATTCGCCAATTTCAATTAAAAAAGGCCCAAAGTTGACTTTATAAAAATTATTTTTATTAAAATAAGAATATTCCACAGAATATTTTGGGAATATTTCGTGGAATATTTTGCAGAATATTCTGGAGAATATTCCAGTGGCATCCAATTACAGGGCGCCATGTGGCCAGCTCAGAGGCCGCCACATGGCCCCAAGGCGGATTGAAAATGGGCGTTAAAAATTTGCTGTTTATGGTCGCGGCAGGGTTCGACCCCGGGTCGGGGTGGACACAAGCATAAGGCCCAACAAATGGGCCACGGTAGTTCTTGTTTAAACATGGGTTGAAAGTTTTATTTAAACCTTATTGTTGGTTTGGGCGGGGCGCGAAAGGGGGCCAGCCCCCTCAGCACAGAACCATCCATGGAGAACTGTGGAAAAAAATAAACGGGCGCACAATGGAAAATGGACGTGGTCACAAGAGTTTCGGCACCATATTATAATATATGGTTTTATAATAATGTTTCATCGCATATAACTCAAGGTTTTTCAATGTAACCCAATCGGTGCGGTCTTATGGGCGTTACTCCTTAGCCCCCTCAATTCGGCGGTGAAAATGGTGGAGGTGCCAAATATAGTGCCCGTCACCTTTTTTAACTCGAGTTAACTCCAGTTCTCCACATTTAATGGAGTTTTGCTAGGCCAAATTGGCGGTTGGAGTAAAAGAGCCATAACTTTGGCTAGGAAAAGCCTTTTGATACGAATTTTTTTTTGATTCTGGGGTATTGGATCATTTTGGAGCTATTGGGAGTGTTTTCATAGATATCAGGGTGCTCTAACAGAGAATTTACCAGCGTTTTTGGTCATGGAGCCACCAGGGCAATTTTGGGTTTTGAGTTTGGTGGAGCTGTGGTTAACCTTTTTTGGTGAACCAAAAGTCATTTTTGACTATTTCCTGCATTCCAGAGCCATTGGAATAGATCTTAGCTCTTTTTGAATATTTTCAGAGGCCGAAAACCTTTAGGAGAGTTTTCAGGGCCACTAGGGCCATTTTGGGCTTGGAGCTATTTGGAGTTGTGGTTATCAGCTTGAGGTGAACCAAAGCTCTATTTCAGATAATTTCATCATTATAAATCCATTGGAAGAGGTTTTAGAGGCATTTGAGGACTTATACAGCCCAAAATGTTGCAGAGAAGTTCAAAGCACCAACAGGACATTGATGAAGAAATCACTGTTTATGGTAATCTTTCACTGTTTAGTGAATTTGAAAAGGCATTATTAGCTTTTTCCTACCTTCTAAATCAGTTTATATATTCAGATTTGTCTATTGAGACACTTATAATCTTGTATTGCATTTGAGAGTTGGTAATACAAGAGGACAAGCCCATTTTGGGAGGCTTGATCCAGGAGATGTAGCCCAAGAGTTGGGGTGAACTCCTATATTATATTGCTGTTGCATTTTGATATTATATTGTTGAATATTGTTGCTGATATCCATGATTAAGTTTCAGAAAAAGCAATTACACTTAAGATACATAAACAGTGAAAAGACATACACCATTTGCAAGCTAAATTTCCACATAACGTCAAGTTTAAAGCAAGATAATTTTAATTGAATCTGAGTGATTACTTCTATATTTCTTTAGGAAGAGTCTGTAAGAGGGCCAGGTAGCCTCTGGATTCATCCTTTCTTTGAAAGGTGAAATATCCGGTAAATGCCCCTACAGTCCATCTCTGTATTAGAAATATGAAGTTCTCACATTTTTAGATTTAAACTTGAGTATTTTTGCACTCATTTACATAATTGAAAATGGATACCTTGCACCCTTTTCAAGTAGATTCCATTTTCAGATCATTAGGTCATGCTTTCAATTTCCTGTTGATAGATTAGAGAATGAAAATCTATCAAACTATTTAATCTTCACATATAAGTAGATTAGGTAGAGAATAAAAGAGCTCATTAGTTTAATCTGAGCCTTTCGATGATATAAGGGTAGAAGTAGATATTTTTCACTTTCAAAAGAAAAAATGATGTCCAAGGTTTTCTGGTCTAAATGCACCCAAATGAAGAAAAAATTCTAGGAAAATTATGATGGGTAGGTGGAGTTGATTTTGAAGCAATCATGTTTTTCAGATTTTAAGATCATAGCTTCAAAGAACAATAACAAATCAGCAATTGAAGAAGGAGGGAATCTGCCAAGTACAAGAAAGGCACTGATCTACAAATTCCAGAGATCTTAACTCTGAGGTTCTTGACACCTCTGAAAGGAGATTCCCTCCCCAAGTGGAGCCACTGTCAGTCATCAATATTTTTCACTATCTTTGGATGACTATAAAATGGTTCTAGTTTTCTAAAAACAGTATTCCTTGAATATCTTTAGTTTCAGAAACCTCAGTGCCTTCTGTTAGTATTAGTCTTTGCAACTTCCACCAATGATCAAAACACATTTTCATGTGCATATTAGGTGTCTCATACTGAATAAATTTTTCATCATTCCATTAGGTCATGATATAAAATTGTTCCACTGGTGATTGTCCTCGTCAAATAAGTGTCCTTCTCCATCAGAAGATCATATTGGCTGACTCATTATCATGTCTCCTCAAGGAAAATAACACTTATGGAAATTCTCTATTCACTTGGAAGTCTTTAAAGTCAAAAGTCAAAGTCTCATTCAAAAGTCAGGTCAAAAAGTAGTCCCATTACGTAATAGGGTCAAAATCATGAAAATTGGTCATTTCACCATCAAATTCATCTTTTGAAGTAGTAATATTCAAAGGTCTTCAACAATTTCGGATTTTAAAACTATCATTTCCAAATAAGTGGCTTTGTGTTTACCATATTTGTGTCTTAGTTGTGCTTGAAAATCTCATTTCCCTCTCCTAAGGTTTTGAGGGCATTTTTATTGGTTTCATGACTTCCATGGTTAAATATTCAACAAGAATTGTATCCTGATCCTCTTACACCTTCAACTATCCTTAATATACCTTCCTCAACACTTCCCATCCCTCCTATCCCTCAAAATCATCATTTTTCCAGAAGCCCTAGCCTATTGCTACAATTTGACACTTTTTCTAGACTAGGCCTATGTTTTTCCATTTTGGACCCCTTCCCCTCACTCAATCCTTGAAATTCCACTTTCTCCTACTCTCTAAAATCTATCTCTATTCCCCAAAATTTTCCTAGGAATTTAGACAACCCTTAACCCCTTCATTCCCCTCCCTCTATAAGGCAATCCTAAACCCCTTGTTTGCCTACACCAAACCCTAATTTCCTCTTCCACTGAGCTAGGGTTTGCTACGCAATAAAAGACATCAGAGAAGAGAGGGCATAAGAGAGGTAATTTCAGAAATTATGAAGTCATACCAACTCATAAACATCATGCCTCCATCAGTTTCCAAGAATTCATTCCATGGGACAAATCATTTTCCACACATAGGGCCAGTTTTGCTTCAAACTATGTTTTTGACCAAACATAAATGAAATTAACAAAAGTGAGAGAATTATTTTTCCCTCATATGTCAAGGATCCTTCAGTTTTTACACAAGTATCATGGTTTGGGAGAAATGTCAAATTTACAGGTGTTACAAGAGGTTTGTTGCACTTCTAGAGTGACCTTGGGAAAATCAAGTTTTCTCATAAAGGGAGTGTCCAAATGACTTTCTTGATAATTCAAATGATAACTAGACAGGGAGATCTTTCCAATGAGCTATCATGAGCTCACACTAGTAAAAAATGATGAAATTAATGACCAGGTGACTAAAAAAGTTAGTCACCGTTATTATTTCAGTTGAATTACTACTAAATTTGAGCAATTTTAAGTAATCGAACTAAAAATGACTAACTTAAATGACTAATTTAGTCTAGGAGTAAAATATACGACTAGACGATAAGTAACTAAACTAAAAATGACTAAATTAAATGACTAATTTAGTCGAAGGATAAAATATATGACTAGATAATAAGTGACTAAACTAAAAGCGACTAACTTAAATGACTAATTTAGCCTAGGATTAAAATATATGACTAGATAATAAGTGACAAAATTAATAATGATTAATGTAAATGAATATTATAGTATAAGAATAAAAATATGACCAGTACAACAAGTATATGAATTAGTCATTTATGTCAATATTTTTAATTGTGTCACGTCATAAATGGAAAATTGCAATTTTGATATCTAAGTGTTACATTTCACTACAATTTTCTCTGAATCCATCTGCAGTGTTGAAATTCTATCAGGCGTGTCCAATACTCTTTCCATTAGGTTTTTGATAAGTACTGGATGACAGTTCTCCAAGAAACATTAATGTTGGATACACTGTACCTCATTTACCTCAGAGCGATCATACCCATGATTCCCCTTGCCACCATGAGTTCCTGATCTGCCCCAACGACTGATCAGCCGCCCACGCCCTGTCCTACCCAACTCGGCCATTCACTACACAATTCTCCCGTAACACCAAACACGCTCACCAACATTACTTCGCCAGACGCCTTTGACTCGTTTGCCCGCTATGAGGCACACACCCATTTGACGATGGTGCTCATCACGTCTGCCAAAACGCATGACTCTGCCCTCCATTACACGACGTGCCCAAGGTGGGTGTTTACCAATATGGTGTGCCCATTGCACATCTCCGTCACACATTATACTCGAGTTGGGCGCCCGTCACACCCCACACCACTCGGTCATCACGACACTAACTCGAGGGTGTGACACTTCCTCATCCTTGCTCCACTTGTATTTACTCATGCGAGATGCCTTCCACGTGTTTCTCAAACCTCAATCCCATTGGAGAGTGTATGAAACTTTGTTATAATAATAATAATAATAATAATAATAATCAAATTTTAATGTCACGTCAACCAATCCAAACACCAAATTTGTGTATGAGACCCCCTTGTTTGTGGGACAAGGGACCCACCTCCGCGTAGTGATTTGACTGCTAAGTCTATGAAGACATACATACTCTACTCCTCTGTTTTTGAACCTATTACCTCTTAGGAGGAAACACATACTCTTAACCATTAAGCCTACTCAAGCCTCACACACATATATAATTTATTTATAATATGTTTAACATACATATATTGTGCGACACCAATTTAACATCTATATATTATTTGATATGAACCTTAATTAATTTATTAAAATAATAAATATCGATATTTATATTTTATTGAATTTATTAAAATATTAATTATCAATATTTATATTTTATTTGTTTTAATTATATTATATAAAATTAAATTTGAAATATAGTGTGATTTTATATTTAATTAATAATTAAAATAATAAATATTTATATTTATATTATTTAAAAAAAAATTGTCTGAAGATTTGTAAAAATGGCATGCCAGATTCGAAAAGTCGAAGTAAGTTGAAGTCGAACATTGGCATGGGTTGATTTCATGTATGAAAGCCCAAGAAAACTCATTTTTCGACTAGTTCAGGAAGCCGAGGTTTTGAGGGCATGCTGAAGTCTGTCAAAAGTTGAAGTCGGGGAAAGACAAGGTTTTGAGGGCATGCCACATTCAAAGTCTGTCAAAAGTCGAAGTCTGGGAGAGGGCATGGTTGATTTCACCTATATGAAAGCCCAAGAACAGAGGAAAACTGGTTGTTCTTACCCAAACTGTTTCAAGAAGATGAGGTTCTGGGTATTTGGCATTGAATTGTTGAAGTTGGTTCTAAAATTTAGATAAAAACTGGATGAAAACTGGATGTGTTGGTTATTTGGCGCCAAATTTTTGCTCTTGGCGAGAGGATTTTTGTTGTTGGCAAGAGGGTTTCTTAGGGTTGTGAATTTTTTCTATATAATTACAGGTTTTATCATGGATAAAAACACATTAGACAGAACTGGGAGGCTTTTGAAGAAGCGGGCAGCAGCAAATTCACAATTGAATTTTGCATACCCAGAGTCGCAGGTTAGTTGGATTTTATATTTTCCTATTTCCTGGCTTTGTATTTTCTCTGTTTTTTTTAAGATATTGTTGATTCATACAATTTTTTTTGAGTAAGCATCATGGATTTTTTTCATTTTTTATATGATGCTATTGGTTCTAGGCTTTTTGTTTTTGATTCTATTAGTTCTAAGATTTTTGTTTTTGATGATGTTGGTTTTATGATACTCACTACCTAATCAATGGATTCAACTAAATCGCTTCCTCCGGTGAGCAGTCTGGCTTAAGTAGTCACATCATTAAGGGAAGAAAATCACTACCATTTCCAGCATTTTTAGGTGCAGAAGATATGTTTGGTCACGAGGCCTAGAAATCTAGGCGTCCGCTTTCCCAACCTGGAATTTATCTATCATTCTTTGCTACCTTAGTGATATCACCAAGTTGAAAGTGGGAGTTTTCCGTCAAAGTGTATTGGGACGCGGTGGCCCAATGAATGAAATCCAAAACCCTCTTGGTCTAGTGTTCTATAGTCCTTATCTCATTTCCAGTTGTAAACTTTGCTACCTTCTCAAGACAATAGGCGTGGGTGTGATGGATTCGAGATACATCCGATGGGTGTTGTTTGTTCTTCGCACATGCATTGCAACTATTGTTAAACTATATTTTTATACAACTATCTCAGCTCAAACCCCATGAAAATATAAGTGTTTCTATGTTTATAATTGAAGAAATAAACCTTTCCACCCATGATGTTTTTAATGAGTTAAATCAGGAAATATTGTCACCATATTTTTCAATTAAATCTGCCCCAAATTATGGTTGAGCTTTCCCGTCATTCATAGGTTAGGCCTTCCCATTTGAAACCTCTCTAGTTGGTTCAACGTGAGTGAGATTGGATTAAAAAATTACTTTAATAGGTCCTATCCAATTGAGGAGTATGATTGAGAAATAGTTATTAATTTTGCTAGCTAGGATTCCTTTGATAGGGTCATCAATATTTATCTCATCCTATCCAGTGTCCGGGCTCACATCTGAAGAAAAATATAGAATAAGTGGTAGGACCTATAGGCTAATGAAATGAATAATGAAATGATTTGTCTGAATGAAATATGTGTCTGAGAAATCAGAAATAAAACATCAAGTTAATAGTTTTGTACGTCTCTTTTTTTCAGGTGGTAGCACCCATTCCCCACATTTAGACACCCATTACATGTTGCCACTATAGGATAGAGTTTTAGGTGGTAGCACCCATTCCCCACATTCAGCCACCCATACTCAAATAAAAAGGGTATGCCTATAAAAGTCTATCTTTACAGTCATCCAAAGAACCATGGAAAAAGGAACTAGGTTTGTAAATGAAAAAAGAGTTGTTTGAAAATGGAAACCAATAGAAAATTTCTTTATCTTCTTCCACATAAAATTTTCCTCATTTCTATGTCTTTTTTCTTCCAAGAAAACCAATGTATATTTGGCATCTGTTATTTCAAGTAGAAATTAAAGTATACATTGACTATGCCTACGCATAAGAGCTCCTTTCGACAACTTCCTGATTATCATCAGATTCTGTAAAACATCCTTCTAATAAACGTTGAACATCAAAATGAAATTAAAACCAATAGTGCTAACATTGCATACAACCCAAAATAATATCTTAAAACTGTCAGTAAAATACTTTTAAAACTGTATTTCTGTTAAAGCTAAAACCAAAACCCTCCCTCTGATTTTCCATGCATAATCCCTTTGCTGATTGCAATTGGATCCTTTGAAAGATGATTTTCTAGAGAATTATATTCTCTGTGAACGTGCTGAATAGAAACCAAATGAAAAGCTTCCTAGAGTTTCTTAACTTAGTGCTTCCAATGAGAGAGAACCGGACTATCCAATGGCAGAGAACCTTTAGAACTCTCATTACCACTTTCGAGTCTCTAGCAACCTGAAGATTTTGAACACCTTTAACCATAAAAAATTTTAATAGGGCCCAAAGGGATACTGACCTTGCACGAATATTAGTACCACTACTAGTTCCAATCTTCAATTAGAATTAATGATCATAACTATAATGAAGGACAATACCAGCAACATAATCACCCATCCTCTGACATGCACAATAGAAATAATTGCAAGTAATATTAGGATTGAAAGAGGGAACATGCCTAAGGTTGAACTTAGAAGCCCTTACTTTACACAATTAGTCACACTTGTTATGATCATCTTATTTTCGTAAGTCTTCTCATCTTTGTTTGTAAGAACATATAAGATATTGGGAAAAATATTTCCATCTTCTAGCAACATTCTCGTCTATTTTCAAGTGATTCGCACAAGCTAATGTGCATTTTTGACCCATCCAAGCAAATGTGAGTTGGGATGATTTGAGTTTGGTAATTGGATTTCCTTTTCCAATTGAAGCAAGAGAGGGTTATTTTCGTTTCCATTATCAATGACCATATATGCTAGTTTGTGCTTGATTTGACAGTTCTATGTACAAAGAGTTTCCTTGTTGCTAGCAAGGCTATCTTTGGGCATTAGCATCAAGTGTGGATCAATGTAGCTGGGATTGTTGATATCAACCTCTAAGTCTCCAAACTCTCAATAATTCTTAAAAAGGAAGTGAACATTGCATTTAGGGTTGAGTTCATCCTATTCATTGCTGGTCACATTCATCTCAAGGAAGAACAAGTTTAGTATTGTGAAAGAGGCTAAAATCCTTTGTTCCAAGGGTCAAGTTTAGTTTTTCCAAGGGGTTGAGTTCGCCACTCAAGAGGGTCGTATTCACTCTTACAATTAGTTGGCTGAATTCTGTAACAAAGGAAGTATAATAACCAGTCGCAAGGGAGCTTGAATCTAGTCTTTGTCTTGTGGGTGTGTTTTTGGAAGGCAGGATTGATATTTTTCTCATTTGCTGAAGTTCGTACCTCCTGAGAGTGATATTGTGTTGAAGGACGAGTTGCTAGACAAATTTCCTTGCTGGCTATAGCATTATTGTGGGTTGATTTAACCTCTTATGGCTATTATCACAATCTTTGTGAGTGGGTTATGGAGATGCATTAATTACATGTGTGCAGAGGGTGTCATTTAGGAGAAAAAGGGAGCCATAAATGCTGCTAAGTTTGTACAATGACGAAGAGATCGTTGTACTCCAGACATTAATTTCATAATTCAAGGGGTCAACGCTGGTCCACCTCTGCCTTTAGAACTAATATTTTTCACTTATTTATAAGCCTCCAAACCAGTTTCTATTTCTCTTATTCGCTCACTGTATATGTTGATTTCTATCTAAGAAATGTATTGTTTATGACTTGGCACTATCTTCATATTGCCTTATATCAACAATGTACACTGAATGGTTCAATTGAAAACAATGTATCACAGTGAGTTCCATTTCGCTACTATAGAGTCTAAATTCTAACAACATTGGTGCAAACTCATTCACTATTCACAAATGGTTCTTCATGGTTGTAGAATTAAACATCATAGTTTCCTATTGCTTCTTTAACAAAAGCCTTCTCTATGAAAAGAGACTCCTCCCTGTAAGGATAATTTGCAGCATCCTCTATTCTGCCTTTCTTGTAATATCTATATTTCAAATGTTAATTTAAACCACTTCTACATTTAGTACTTTCTTTTCCATAATGACTTCAAAGTTGAAGAAGTCTAGGCTTCCAACATTGCCAGGTTCTCATATGGTTATTTTGCATGGGCCTTTGGATAATAGTTAGCACTTTCCTCAACAATTGGGCTAAGGAAAGACCACACTATCATAAGCCAGCATATAAATCCCAAAATTTGGGCACATCATACATTGTCATGGAAACTATGTGATGTGGCTAAGGTTTCACTAGATTATCATAAGCCACCATACAAATCCCATAACATGGGCGCATCAGACATTGTCATGGAACAATGGTGTCAAATACATTGTGGCTATTCTATTATATTTTTTGTTTACATTACTTTTCCTCATCATATTATGGGAAGTTGGGCACTAGTGCAGTTTGTCTTAACTAGTCAGCTTTCCAAGCTTGAGTGGCCACATTTCACTTGTAGCACACCTTCTTGTTTGAAAGTGTTTGCAAGTGCAATGGCCCAGTGGAATTTTGGATTGTGATGATTGGTGGCTATTGATGTCCACTAGTAGTAAATGAAGCCTTCATTCTTAGTTGTTTCTCTGGATTTTATAATTTACATCAAACCTATGGGATTTTAACATTTTTTTTGTTTGTGATTTAGTAATTTTTGTTTCCTATGTTTTATGATCCTAACCTTGCCACATTTTTCCAGTTGTTGCAAGCTTCAATACTAAAATTTTAAATAATCACCTACAGAATCACTGAAGTTTCACTTAGTTTTACTTCATTAGTGGTTGAGCATGCTCTCATAGAAAACTGTAGGTGTAGTAGAGAGTTCCCGAATTTCTGGCCTATAATCCAACACTTAAGTTGCCACTGGTAGAGTAAACAACTCTTCTCAAATGAATAAAGAGGATGTCATCTCATGATATGCATTGGTCTCAGTTGAGTATTTGCAGTTACTGTAGTCAATATATATCAGAAAACTTTAGAATATTGAATATTAATAGATTAAATATTTTACTACTGTAGACAACTACAACAAAGTGTGAAACTCTCACAAGAGACCTTTAGAATGATGCAACTATTTTTATTTTACCTTGGAAGTTGATACTGTTGTGTAACCAGCTCCAAAAATAGAAGAAAAGAGATATCAACGCCTTAGAAATAAGCCACTTCGAGGGGGCAACCTCCAATACATTACATAAATGAACAATTCTTGGATGCTCCAATTTACAAAACCTCCTTTCTATATATATGAGTCCATGGGGCCATAATGTAATCCTAGTGGGCCATAATGTAATCCTAGCTGACCTAACAATAATAATTTAAGGGCACAATAATAATAAAATGGGGGTTACAAGGGTACCATAATAACAATAAGCGGGTTACACTAACAACAATAAGGGACTATACTAGTAATATAGGGACTTAACATGCCCCTCTCCTTCAAAAAAGTGTTGTCCTCAACACTCGAGTAGCTCTGGGTGCTTCTGTATAAAATTATCATCCTCCCATGTAGAATCTTCAGCGGGTAAGTTCTTCCACTTGATGAGATACTCTGAAATTGATCGATTTCGTAGTTGTCGAGTTCTTGTTTCCGTGACCTCTTCAGGTTCCAATATGATTTTTCCTTCCTCATCAAGTTCTGGTAATATTGTTTGAACTGGAAGATTTTCACCGATAACCTTCTTTAAGCATGAAACATGGAAAATTGGATGTACTCGCGAAGAAGCAGGAAGCTCCAATTTGTATGCCATAGTACCAATCTTTCGCAACACCTTGTAAGGACCATAGTACTTTGGCGATAATTTATTATCCTTCTTAGCTTGCTTGAGGGACATTTGTTTGTATGGTTGTAGCCGTAAAAATACCCAATCTCCTACATCAAAACTTCTCTCGCCGCGATGTTGATCTGCCTGTTGTTTCATTCGATTTTGTGCCAAATTCAGGTTATCCTTTAAGAGTTGGAGAACTTCTTGCTGATGCTCGATGTGATCTTCCACTGCTTGAACCTTCGATTTTTCCCTTAAAGATGATGTGATGGATGGTGGATGATATCCATAAAGTGCCATAAATGGGGTCATTTTTGCTGCAGTATGGAAGGAAGTGTTATACCACCATTCAATGAGAGGTAACCACTTGACCCATTGTGTTTGTTTATCAGATACAAAAAAGGAAGATATCCTTCCAAAAATTTATTCACTATCTCAGCTTGACCATCGCATTGAGGATGATAAGATGAGCTATGAGCTAATTGAGTACCCAAACAAGAAAATAACTCCGTCCAAAAATTTCCAGTAAAAATGGGATCTCTGTCGCTCACAATAACCCTTGGGCTTCCATGTAGCTTTTGAATTCTGTCCATAAATGTAGTAGCAACCGTACTTGCTTTAAATGGATGAGATAAAGCACAAAAGTGTGCATACTTGGTAAGTCTATCAACTACCACCATGATGACACTCTTTCCTTCGGACTTAGGTAAACCTGTGATAAAATCCATTGAAATCTCCTCCCAACGTTGACTTGGAATGGATAAAGGTTGTAGAAGTCCCGGGGTCTTAATTGTTTCCACTTTATTCTGCTGGCAAACCAAACATTCTACCACAAAATTTTGAATATCAGATTTAAGTCCATCCCAAAAAAATTCTTTCTTCACCCTATGGTAAGTTTTTAAAAATCCTAAGTGTCCTCCTAAAGGAGAAGTGTGCAATTCCAGAAGAATCTTTTGTTTTAGTTGGGAATTCTTACAAAGATATAAGAGATCTTTGTACCATAAGGAATCACTTTTCCAACTAAATGTATTATATGTACTAGGATCTTTCTGCAACTTTTGAATGAGTGTCCATACATCTTTGTCCTTCTTCCATTCATCTCTTGCTTTGGTTATCCAATCTGGTTGGATAATAGAAATGGCACAAAGCAATGCTTCCACTTCTTCATTCTTTCTTAAGAGTGCATCTGCAACAACATTAAGCTTTCCTTTTTTGTAGATTATTTCAAAGTCATAACCCAACATCTTTGTGACCCATTTTTGCTGCTATTCTGAAGATAGTCTTTGTTCCAAAAAGTGTTTAAGACTACCATGATCAGTTTTTACCTTGAAGTGTCTTCCCATTAGGTAAGTTCTCCATTTCTTTAGTGCATGCAGTATTGCTAACATTTCCTTCTCATAAATAGGTTTCTGTAAATACTTTCCTTTGATTCGACGACTTTCAAAAGCAATGGGTCTTCCTTCCTGCATTAAAACTGCACCAATTCCATTTCCTGAGGCATCACATTCCACAATAAAGGTTTTTGTGAAGTCTCGCGTAGCTAAGACCGGTGCTAGGCACATTGCCTCTTTAAGACGTTCAAAGGCCTTAGTTGCTTCAGGAGTCCATGAAAATGCATCTTTCTTCAATAATATTGTTAGAGGTGATGCTATTCTCCCATAATTCTTAACAAACTTGCGATAATACCCTGTTAACCCGAGAAATCCTCGCAACTTCTTTATGGTTGTGGGGACTTTCCATTCCTTAATGGCTTTAATTTTGTTAGGTCTACTTTAACACCCTCGTGAGATACAATATGACCCAGATATTCCACCTCTTGTACTCCAAAGAAACATTTGGATTTTTTTGCATATAATTGTTTCTCCTGCAATAGTTTGAGCACCCTGTCAACATGTTCAATATGATCCTTCCAAGACCTGCTGTAGATTAGTATATCATCAAAAAATACTAGCACAAATTTTCTAAGGAAGGGTTTGAAAATGGAATTCATCAACCCTTGAAATGTCGAAGGTGCATTGGTAAGGCCAAAAGGCATGACCAAAAATTCATAATGACCCTCATGAGTTCGAAATGCTGTTTTTGGAATATCTTCAGTCTTCATTCTAATTTGATGATATCCTGAACTAAGATCCAACTTGGTAAAATAAATTGCTCCATGTAATTCATCCAATAATTCATCAATCACAGGAACGGGAAATTTGTCTTTAATGGTGAGCTTATTTAGCTCCCTATAATCCAGACACATTCACCATGATCCATCCTTCTTGTGTACCAATACTACAGGAGCAGAGAAAGAACTTTGACTAGGTTGAATTATACCCGCCTCTAACATTTCTGCAATCATACGTTCAATTTCGCTCTTTTGGAAGTAAGGATATTTATAAGGCCTGATGTTTGGAGGAACACTTCCTGTAATCAAATGAATAGCATGATCATGATCACGAAGAGGTGGGAGTCCTTTGGGAGTTTCAAACACCTTGGAATGATTGTCCAAGACTTGTTCGAGATCTGCAGAAATAGATGATTTTGATGTCGAAACTTCTAGTGAGCATAATTGTGCAATTACGCCTTGTTGTTCTTTCTTTAGAAGTTTTGTCATGACATTAGAGCTTATTATCCTTCCTAGCTTCCCTTCAATACCCCGTAATTCGACTTCCTTTCCTTCTGAAAAAAATTTCAAGAAAAATTCTTGAAAATTAAAAGCTATTGTCGCTAAAGATTGTAACCATTGTACTCCTAGTACAACATCAGCACCTCCCATAGGAATGGAAAGCATTGGACTAGTCAATACATATTCCCCCATGGTTAGCTTGATATTATGGCATTTTCCAGAGAAATTTATAGTTCCTCCATTTACAACCATCACTTGACATTCTGGTGCTAGGTATAGGAAACAATTTAATTCCTTGGCTACCTTACAATGAATAAAATTATGGGTGCTACCTGAATCAATCAACACTATTACCTTTTTCTTCTTGATATGTCCTTCTATCTTGAGAGTTTGAGGAGTGGTGATTCTTGCCAATGCATTACACGATATGGTCGGACTCATTTCTTCCTCTTCTACGACTGGTTCCTGGTGTATATCCTCTTCTTGTTCATTTTCTTCTTCCTCTTCACAATCTATATAAAATAATTTCTTCTCAGCACACTTATGACCTTTAGTGTATTTTCTATCACAACTGTAGCAAAGCCCTTTTGCTCTTTTTTCTTTCAATTGTTGTGGTGTCAACCTTGTAGGTTGTGGAAATCTAGGCGTAGCAACACTTCCTTCTTTATAGAAGTGAGTGGTAGGCTTCCTTGTCGCCATAATTTTACATTCGATTTTTCTTGCCAACCTAAATGCCTTCTCCAATGAATCAGGTTCCAAAACGCGAACTTCATGTTGGATGTTATCCTTTAAAGTGCCTATGAAGAGATCAATCCTGTGTTCCTCTGGAATATCAGTTACCCTTATATTCAATTTTTGGAAGTCCTCAATGTGCTGCCCCACTAAACCCTTTTCTTTGAGATTTATCAATTGGCTAAAGAAGGTGTTGCTCTTTGTATCCTCATAATGTGCTATCATTTCCTCCGTAAAAATTGACCAAGTGACAATTTTTTTATGGGAGCAAAGCCATCGATACCATACAAATGTATTTTGTTCTAAATGTAAAGTTGCAATGCGTACCTTTTGTGTGGTTTGCACATTATGGAGATCAAAATATTGCTCCATCTGTAGTATCCATGTTACAGGATCCTTTCCATCAAACTTCCTCATATCCATTTTTGGAATATGGTGGTTCTTCCCTCCAACAGTAGGGTTTATGAAATCACGATTAACATTTATTTTGTTCTCATCATGAGTTTCCTCTACTATCTTTTCACCATTAGGAAACATTTCTTGTATCAACTTTGCCAAACCTTCGATGTCTACTTTTAGATCCTTCTTCATGTTTTCCATGTTGTCTTTCATTTTTTAATCGATCTTAGCTTCCATGTCATCCATCTTAGCTTCCATGCCCACTTCCATGCCATCCTTCTTAGCTTCCAAACCATTCATCTTAGCTTCCACGCCTTTCTTCAAACCATCCATCTTAGTTTCCATGCCTTTCTTCAAAACTTCCATTTCATTTTTTCTTGTTCTTTGCGAGAGCGAAATTTGTTGCACTTTCTCTTGTAATTTTGATATGTCATGTTGACATTCTTCGTCTTCATGAGTCATAGTAGAGCCTTCTAAAGGCTCAATAGGTGTTGAATTATTTTTTGAGGCCATTACTTAGAACCCAATACTGCTATCTATTCTACAATATTCCCTTGGAATCAATTCAAATTGATTCTTCAAACAAGAATTATGAAATTTGGAAACAAAATACACACCTTTTTCTTGCTTTTGAGGAGCTCGATATTGAAATTGGATTATCTCTGTGATTGCAACAATTCAATATCTGAATTTTGGTACCAATGTAGCCCTCTAAATTATCTTTCGAATGCCATAGGTTTGACCTAATTTGGATTCTCCAAGACAAAGTTGTGTCCAATCTCCCACAATGACCTAATTATGTACTGGTTCAGTAGAGCAAACTTGTATGACTTGCCACGTGTCACTGTTATGTCCTTTGTCTCTGAAATTGATAGCCAAGAAACTAAAGTATGTGCACTTATGACCACTTTTTACGGCACTCCAATCCGATTTCTAGAGAGAGAGTTATTGAAATTTTCCCATGATCACCTCTTTGAGATGAAATTCAGGAGCCTGAAAAAGCACTACCTTCCATAGCTCATATCTCCAAAAATATTGCGAACCAAGGTCTAAAATTTTTTGAAGAATTTTCTCAGGATATCAGCTTCGAACCATATGAATTTCATATTCTGAACCTTAATAGAAAAAAATTTATAGCTCAAATGCCACGATGACCTGTTTAGGAGCTTGAAAAAAAACCTAACTTCCACAGATCATATCTCCGAAAATATTGTGAACCAAGCTTTGAAATTTTTAAACGATATTCCTTAGGATTTCTGCTTCGTACCATAAAAATTTCAGCTTCTGAAACTTCGTCGAAAGAAAGTTATAGCGAAAATTCCACGATGACCTGTTTGGAGCAGCGAAACCCTAGAATCCAAAGCTCTGATACGAAATGTTGTGTAACTAGCTCCAAAAATAGAAGAAAAGAGATATCAACACCTTATAAATAAGCCACTTCGAGGGGGAAACCTCCAATACATTACATAAATGAACAATTCTTGGATGATCCAATATACAAAACCTCCTTTCTATATATAGGAGTCCATGGGGCCACAATGTAATCCTAGCCGACCTAACAATAATAATTTAAGGGAAAAATAATAATAAAATGGGGGTTACAAGGGTACCATAATAACAAGAAGGGGGTTACACTAACAACAATAAGGGACTATACTAGTAATATAGGGACTTAACAGATACTAATACTTATTCCCCGAACTACTTGTAGCATATTAAATATATTGCATGAAACAGGTCAATTACCTTAAGGTTGTCCTTTCCTATTGTATGATTTGTCAGTTTCATTTTTCTCATTGTTTTGCCCCAGCCAAACCCATCTTATCATAACAGGGATCTACTCTTAAGTTATTTACAGTGATATCCTCATTGGTCCTTTGCAGTTAGGAGTGTGGTGGAAACTGAAGCTTAAATATGGTCATTGACTGTATTAACTCTAAGTTTCCTACCTCTAGTCTGTCAGCAATTATTTTTTCTAATTGTCTGAATACAACATGTTGCTTCACAAGTTTTTGAGATCTTGCTTGAGAAAGTAATTCTCTTTATTTCATTGTGTGCCTTTAGTTCCTCCTCAAAAATACATCTTCCTCTAATGTGTTAAGCAAACACTGGTAAAAGAAGAATAGATCTGTCATTCTCTCCTAATAGCTTACGCATCAAGATGGCTAGTGTTTAGTAATTTTTATCAAGTCTTGTGCTATAATCATAACTCCAATGAAGTTATATGATAGGCCCAAAGCCCCTGTATCTACTAGAATAAGTTTCCTCATCTAATAATCACATTTAACACTAGAAGATAACCATAAATTGTAAGTTATACCTATCCTTAGTCAGATCAAACATTTTTTCCAATATGGAATTTTCAAAGAAGTTGGCAATGATTGAGGTATACTCTAGCATGCTTGTTAACACTGGAGAATCATACAGTAGAAGATGACATCAATTAATGTCAAGCCTAAGGATTTACAGGACAGGAACACATTATGGAATCAAGAAGCATTTTAAATCTCTAAGGTTTTGATAAAATCAGATTTGAACTAGTCATAAATGCTGAATTGCGCGCTTTATCCTTCGAGAAGAGCACCTTCTGCGTGCCTTTTTCCCCGATAAGTGCACATTCCTAGAAATGGAAAAAAGACACTTTTTGGGACCACACCAAGCAAGGGATAGTTACTACTTATGTGAAATCCACCTAAGGATTGCCACTAGAGGCTCCTTAGACACTATGTGAGCACACAAAAGAATATTTGAGCACACAATGGAAAAACACCTCTCCCTTGGGTCACCATCCATCATGTACCAAGGGAGGGAAGGAGGATTTGAAACTCACCTATATAAAGCCCCCAAGAGATGAAGAAATGGTGATCACATTGTTATGCTGGCCAAAGTTTCCCAAGCAACACCAACATTGTGTGTGACCTAGAGCTGGAGCTAAAGAGGACTCAATAGTTTGCCACCCAACATCTCAGTCCACCACAACAGAGAGAGAGAGGGAGACTGCATTAGAGGCAGAGCTTGGAAGCCATCATCCTTACATCGGGACCTAGATCCATTGCCTATGGGCCCTTTGGCAAGTGGGTAAATTTTCTTCTCCGTTTCAAACGTTTAATAAGAAGATTCCATTGAGCCATCGTTTGAATCATTATCATTTTGAATTTCTATATAGCTTCTGTATATTTGTGTTTTAGTTTTTAGTTTAACAAGAGCATACTTTAGCATACTATTTCCATTAAGTTTCATGCTTTTGAGCTGCCCCACTTTCTGCCTGTCATCAATAGTTTAAAGAGTATACCACACTCTCTAAGCTGGTGCGATTTCGTACAACCATGAAAAAAATCCACCACAACAGGATTGGCGACTTCACTGACTTGTTACAAGTTTATGTGGTTGTGCCATCTTTTGCAGGAGACCCTTTGTCTATGCCGGAGTGGAGCTGACAGTCCGCTAACCCATTTTGTAGTCCATAGACTCATTGAAGTGACAGACTGAAGAAGGCAACTCCTAATATTTTTACTTGCGGGATTTTTGCGCGCAGATTTTCCTCACAGAGGCGCATTACAAGCATTCAGGACTTACCTGTGCACAGGAAAGCGCACCTGTCAAGGATTTTTGCACGCAAATTACAAACTGAGATTTTTTTTGTCCCCTTATTCTGCACTTTTTCTACTTGTAAGTGTGTTGGGAAGCCCCCAATGTATCTTACAGCACCTGTGTTGATACCCCATAGCTTCTAAGAACTTGCTTTTTGCTGCTTTCTATAGCCATTTAGTTAGTTTTCATTTAAGTTGGTTTCTGCAAAAAGTGTTCACATAGTTTAATTAGGGGGCGAATTAACAATTGGTTTCCGAACAATTTATGTTTTTGCAAATTCCAGTATGCACACTTAGTTTAAGTAGTCTAAGTAAGTGGATCAAGACCACACATGCATAAGATAGTGTAGAAATTGTTTAGTTTAAATTCAATTTTTGCATCTAGGAAATTGTGGGACTAGGATTGAATCGCCAATTAGAGAAAGTAATCTTTGTTGTCTTTTCACCATCTAGTGACCCTAGACAAGAATATGAATGCTCTACATTTGTGATTCACCATCTCCCTTTAGTTACTCACATATATTAACTAGGAATATTTGGAAGCGGCCCCTCATCTGCAAATGTTTTCCATTTGAGCAAGGAACAACGTCACATAGTTTAACTAGGGGACTTTTATAAAGGATCACCGATATCCATATGTTCAAATTATGAGATTATTCACCATACACTGACACATTCTCACCCACTAAGCAAAGGAATCCAACTAAAAATAACTTAAACCAAATCACTAAATTCTCCCCACAAGGGCGACAAAATAATTTATAGATTAAGTTAGGATCAAGGGAGTAGGCATCCAATAAGCCGCCTTGATCACACTTGACATTGAAACATAGAAGTTGTGTATTTAGGGAGCTTTAAAATCCACCTATCAGCCCACGGAAAAGAAAACCTGAGCACGATAGCGACCCGATTCAGAGGTGGTTAGGCTTAGGCGCAATGCATGCGGTATCAGTTGGGGCTACCTAACCTGGATGATACTTGATACTATTAGCTGACTACCAAGAATCCCAAGACTCAAACGCTCACATGGGACAATGGTTCTTAGTGGCCAAAAACTAGGGCATTCTTTACCCTATAGGTGACGGTGCAGGCAAGCGCCAGACCCTCTACCCTTACCTTGGTGGATTCTCTTCGGATGGCTGGGGGTGTCACCAGCTCGTACGGGACGTTGTGCCAGCACTCGCAAGAAATCTTCTCAAGGCCCAGTTAATTTTGAGTGTGTGAGGATGTAATAGGTCTTCTAGTATTTTGAGTATCATGTGCAAACAAACAAAACCATTTTTTTCTTGATTGATCACATAGATTAAGTTAAAGGGAAAATTCATTTCATTTTATCTTTGTTTTATGTATGTGGTCATAGATTTGTCGTGATCATAGACTTGATCCCCTAAAAAATTTTCCAAAACCTAACCTAGTCGACTCCTAAACAGGTCCAATGAAACCTTGTTTCTCCAGGCATATTTTGGACCTCCTCCCATTATCGAGAGGGGTTCCAGGTCTTTCGCCGTTTAGGTGTCAAAGACAGAACATTGCCACAATTGTTGGTTCATCCTTTCTTGGAGCAACCTTAGTTGGGAACCCTAGTTGGTCTCCCAACACCACACCGCACACCACTCCCCCCTCATCCCTTAGGGGGTAGAGGAGTGCATCCCATACGGGAAGCCAACTGAATTCAGAATAGGGAACGTCACAGAATAACCCTCATTCTAACCAGAACTTCGTGTCTTCACACGTTTCCATGGCATTAACCTCCCAGTCACCCTTTTTAGCGGCATTGAATCTACCTGATTTAACCAAGCTCACCAATGAACCCATCGCACATGACCCCAATTGGCCTCCCATGCCCATTTAGCTCCCTTCAGACATACCAAAATTTGAAGGCAAGCAAGCGAAATACCCAGGTAATCATATAATGACCTTTCACCTATGGTGCTCATCGAATAGCAACATCGAGGATACTATTCGGTTGAGGCTATTTCAATGCACTCTTACAGGAGTGGCCATGAAATGGTACATGGATTAACCTCCTACTTCACATGGAACCTTCAGTGCCCTGGCTAACACGTTCCTCACATACTTTTAGTTGCCCAATCACCACGATTCGGGAATGGAATTACTAAATCATTTCAAACAATCCCCCTCCATCCATATCTCAGAGCATCTCCATGAATGGAGGTTGCATCATAGTTTATGCAAAGGTAAAATCAAAGACCCAGTCCTTTTAGATTTATTTTTGAAAACTTTGACGCCGAATATTTCAAAGGATGTGGCGCAGCGCAACCCCACATCCGAAGAGGACTCAATCAGTAAATCCCTATAGCTTGAATTGATCTATACATAGTCAGGATACATCTACAACATCCTGCTTAACGCCCCGCGCCTGCAATATTATCAAAAATTGTCGGGCCCATCTAACTTTGCAGATGGACTTATTGGGTCAATAACCCAAGGGTACCTAGGCAGTAGTAGTCAAGATCCCAGTTACACATATGGTTCTACCCGGAACATGTATCAACCTGGATTTAAAAGTCATCATATGCCATAGCAAAATTTGACTAACAGGGTGCAAACATATCACGAAGGATGACCTTATCCTCTGGCTGAGGGGACCTAGTATGTAGAAAGAAATACTGATAGAAGAGCTCCCCCCCAATGACCAGGTGCAAACACGAGACATCATTATGCTCAGTCCCATGCACACAACCCACCTACACAAAAAAATGCACATGTGAACTTTGTGCAGTCGTCTCAAAATAAACCACACCAGTATGATCAGGAGAACTACCCTACTAACATGGTTAAGAAAAGGAAAAAAAACAAGCCCAAAGGGAACCTCACTTGGATTACGGTCAAAATAAACATCGAAGTCTTGGAAACTCACTTGGATTACAATATACTCCTTGGGTGGAGTTACATGTATGCCATGTCTGCCACAACACCCTTTGTTTTCCATATCATGATGTTCCCCCACGAGGATCGAATCATTATGGTAGACCAGTTGATGCATAGTGAAAATCGTCCCCTAACGAACACGCATGTAATTCTACCCTACGTAGATACAACAATATATGGTCTTTCACGGTATCAAGAATATGGTCCTGGCCAATTCAAACTGTCGTCTGTCCTAGGGTCATTCCTAGGAGATCCTCCCATTATCCTTGAGATGTCACCCGATGCCACAGGGGCCCCGGTGTGCATGATGTCCACATCAAGCGCCGAGGTGAGTCAGAACAAGGACTCAAGTAGTAATGACACCAAGGCATCGGCCACAGAAACCTCTCTATCCTATGGCATCTCCCAAACCCCTTTCCTCTACCCACATCCTAGCTTCGTCTCCCAGCAGGTTTTTGCAACATTGGTGTTACCCAACATATCGTTGGAATTCCCAGTTTGGTACCTTGTTCCCTCTTCAGGAAAAGGAGCCACCAACGTTAATAAAGTTGGGCTAAAGCCCCTTAGTCCCAGGGAGCCCCAACCTACCCAAGAAATAGTCAGAACCACCCCCGCAAGGGAAGTTTCCATTGCAAAACCGGTTACCACAGCCAAGAAAATCGCCAAGAGAGGAAAGAAAGTGGTGACCCCCACCACGCAAAGGGAGTCATCAACCTGCGCTATATGTGCTGTCATGGGCCATCCTACCCATGTATGTCCAGAGTTGGATGAGTTATAACCACTCCTTGGCTCCAAAGCAGGCACCTTGACGCTGTGTTCCCATAAAAAGGAACTTTCCACCAAAATTATAGGCAAAACGTTGCGTACCAATCACGCATGCGCTCTGTGTGACACATATGGGCATTATACCTACCATTGTCCAGAAATACCATGATATAGGGATGCCTTACATGCGATCAAGTGATCCTATCTAGAGGATACCTCCATCCAGTCTGTCAATGATGAGCCATGTACCATCCTATATTTACACGAGGAGCATATATTCGTAGAAAGACCCCCAGTAATGCCCATTATACGTTGTACGCTATGCTATGAACATGGCCACTACCTCTAAGAGTGTGCCGCATTGGAAATCATTCACAGATGGTATCCAATCGAAAGGGTTTACTGCGTGGGGCTATGGGCAGCGCAATTCACATGCCCGCTATGTGTCGACAATCACCTTTTAGAGGATTGTCACTACATACCTCGCTTCCGGCTAGCCCTTGCTAGCCTCTACTCAGCCATAGTTTGCCTTTCCCAAAAAGATGATATGGATGTTGAGTCCATAGGTAGCTCCATGACCCAAGCAAAGGAGATGAGCGAGTCTATCATGTTCTTGTCAGCCGAAGAACGGCCTAGCAAGGAACCCATAGTTACCCCTAACGGAACTTCACGAAACATACCCCCATGCATGTTATGCAAAAACATGGACCATATAGTCGTCCACTACCCTGACTTACCAGCATTGCGACATTGTTTCCCCACCTGGCCTCAGACCAAACACGATGGGACCCCCATATCATGGATATTTTTCCTAATATGTCAGGGTAATCATTATGACCGACATTGTACTTATGTCTCGCGGATCCGTCCCATTATCGACATGATTAATGCCATAGAAAAGAGAACAAAATATCTCCAGGAATGGCATAAAAGATACATCGCCGGCTCAATGTCCACACCACTGCAATGGTGTATCAAGCCTGATAAGACCACACACCAACATGCAACCTATGTGATCTAAATGATCACCAATTCAACCAATTCAAAGAGCTCAAGCCCCTTGCAAATAGTCTCCACATAGTGTCGTCTCTCCCTCAGAAATTTCTCTCTAATCAAGAGAGGATCACATGGACTTATTGCCGAATTTTCTCACACTTCCATCATACGTTTAAGTGTACACATCTCCCTAAGTTGAGAGTGGCTCAAGCGGCTCTAAGCCGACTAGCTACCAAAGAGGAAGACAAGTCTAAACCAACAACGCAGAAATGGAAGTAGAAGACGACCTCTTCTACGACCAACCCTTTCCAAGCGTCCACATTAGGGACAACGAGTAGCGTAGAATATCACGCTATCTACTCTGTCAACACAGTGATACTGTGCATTATTTGCACTAGCCAAGATCACACACCAGAGGTGTGCCAATTAATGAAAGCATTCAGGCACCTCTATGATAAGAACAAATTCCACCTACCGGAAATTGACTACCCTAGTGGGAGACCCAACGTTATGATCAAACAGGACTCCATTATCGAGATCCTTCCCTCGCCACATGCTAGTGACACAATTCACCACATACAACTTGTCTCATCACATGCCCAAGACAAGATTCCCACTGCCCCGTCGTCCCAGAATTTCCACTTTATTCATGTCGCAAAAGACCAAAATACCTTGTGCTTTTGCAGTGATTTCTGCAAGATCTCAAACTTGCATGCCGTCATTGAACTCCTTGATGAAATCTAGCCTCTAGAACAATGCCTAGTACAAGTAGAGCTAGTTGATGAAAGTCAGAGACAATCATTGCAACACAATGAGGCCCATAAAAAAAGGGTGAAAGCATCATTCGACCACCACATCACCCCTCGCTCATTTTCCAAGGGCGAGTTAGTCCTTCGCTACGATGTCGAAAAAGAGGCCTTAGGGCCAAGAAAGTTTCAAAAACTAGTACATTTGGCGAAAATTCCGACACTTGGTTCCAACACTTTTGACCAAATGTCGGAAATTTCCCCAAATTTTTTCAACTTTTTCAAATCTCGCCCGAAACCATCGCTATACCGATGTTTAGAGACAAGTGTCACAATACCAACACTTAGACAAAGTGTCACAATTGTGACATTTGGAGGAATCTGTCGGAATTGCAACAGTTTCGACAATAGCATCGGAATTGCGACGGCATAGAGGAAAGTGTCACTATTGCGACATTTGAGGAAATCGTCGCTATTGCGACAGTTGAGGCAAAGGTGTCACTATTGCGATAGTTTCGGCAGAAATGTCACTATTGCAACAGTTTGGGCTAAGTGTCGCTCTTGCCACGGTTTGAGGATATTGTCGCTATTGTGACAGTTCAGGAAAAGGTGTCGCTATTGCGACAGTGTCGGCAGAAACGTCGCTATTATGACGGTTGGGGCTAAGCCTCGCTCTTGCAATGGTTTGGGCTATGTGTCAATTCTAATTCACTCTCTAACTAACTTTCGACATATGTCAATAATGATTTGATATTATTTGAATTAATTAGGGTCAGTTCAACATTATTGCTATAAAAATTTTATTTGAGGTTGCAGGCCATGAAACTTCGACCATCTTAAGGATAATTGTTTTGAACATCTAGTCTAAGCGTCATATATTTGTTCGTTATATTTTCAGACATATGATCTAAGGAAGTTAGGGTTTATGTATGCTCTAGAATTCTTTCTCAAATCATGGTCAACTTGGTATTTTGGCTATCTTCTCGTCTGGAAATTTTTAAGCTATGAAATCTTCATACATGGCCTATTTGCTGTTTGCTACCTTGTGTCTCTGGGTGGCCGGGCGTGCCATGTCGCACCGTGTGACGCCGCATGACCAAGGGCACCTGGGTCAGGCCATTTCGTTCAAGTGGCCCGTTTGCCATTTGCTACCTTGTGCCTCCATGTAGGCGGGTGCACCGTGTCGCGCCGTGTGATGCCGCACGACCAAGGGCGCCTGGGTCGAGCCATTTCGTGCAAGGGCACCTTTGTCACATTTTCTAACTTGTGACCGTCTGGGTGCCATCTTGTTCACATTTAGGCGGCCCATTTACCATTTCCTACCTTGTGTCTCCATACGGCCGGGCGCGCCATGTCGCTCCGTGTGACGCCGCATGACCAAGGGCGCCCGGGTCTGGCCGTTTTGTGCAAGGGCGCCCATGTCACATTTGCTAACTTATGACCGCCCACATGCCAGCTTGTGCATGTTCGAGTGGCCCATTTACTGTTTGCTACCTTGTGCCTTCGTGCAGCCTGGCGTGTCGTGTCGCTCCATGTGACACCGCATGACCAAGGGCGCCCGGGTCTGGCCATTTCGTGCGAGGGCACCCGTGTCACATTTTCTAACTTGTGACAACCCGGGTGCTAGCTTGTGCACATTTGTCTGGCCCGTTTTCCATTTGATACCTTGTGCCTCCATGCGACCGGGCGCGTTATGCCACGACGTGTGACGCCGCACGACCAAGGGCGCCCGGGTCTGGCCGTTTCGTGCGAGGGCGCCCGTGTCAGATTTGCTAACTTGTGACCATTCGGGTGCCTTATGCACGTTCAGACAGCCCATTTTCCATCTGCTACCTTGTTCCTCTAGGTGGCCGGGCGCGCTGTGTCGCGCCTTGTGACGCTGCACGACCAAGGGCGCCCGGGTCGGGCCATTACATGCGAGGGCGCCCATGTCAGATTTGCTAACTTGTGACCGCCCAGGTGCCAGCTTGTACACATTCAAGAAGCCTGTTTGTCGTTTTCTACCTTGTGCGTCCCTGCGGCTGGGCGTGCCATGTCGCGCCGTGTGACGCCGCATGACCAAGGGCACCTAGGTCGGGCTGTTTCGTGCGAGGGTGCCTATGTCAGATTTGATAACTTATGACCACCCTGGTGCCTTAATGTGCACATTTGTGTGGCCCGTTTTCCATTTGCTACCTTGTGTTTCCGGGCAGCCAGGCACACCATGTGACGTCGCACGACTAAGGGCGCCCGGGTCGAGCCGTTTCGTGCGAGGGCACCCGTGTCAGATTTGCTAACTTGTGACTTCTCGCGTCTTAATTTTCATGTTTGGATGGCCCATTTTCTATTTGCTACCTTGTTCCTCCGGACGGGCAGGCGCACCATGTCATGGCATGTGACGCCTCACGACCAAGGGCGCCTGGTTCAGGTCGTTTTGTGTGAGGGTGGTTGTGTCAGATTTGCTAACTTGTGACCGCCTAGGTTCTAGATTGTGCACATTCGAGTGGCCCGTTTTCTATTTGCTACCTTATGCCTCCGTGCGGCCGGGCGTGCCATGTCACGCCGTGTGACGCCGCATGACCAAGGGTGCCTGGGTCGAGTTGTTTCATGCGAGGGCACCCGTGTCACATTTGTTAGCTTGTGATCACCTGGGTGCCATCTTGTGCATGTTTGGGTAGCCCATTTATCATTTGCTAGCTTGTGCCTCTGTGCGGCTATGCGTGTCGTGTCGCACCGTGTGACGCCGCACGACCAAGGGTGCCTAGGTCTGGCCGTTTCGTGCGAGGGCACCCGTGTCACATTTGCTAAATTGTGACCGCTCGAGTGCCAGCTTGTGCACGTTTTGGAAGCTCATTTTCCTTTTGCTACCTTGTGCCTCCATGCGGCCGGGTGCGCCGTGTCGCACCATGTGACACCGCATAACCAAGGGCGCCCAGGTCCGGTTGTTTCGTGCGAGGGCGCCCATGTCAGATTTGCTAACTTATGATCGCCCAGGTGCCTTGCGCACATTCGGGCGGCTCATTTTCCATTTGCTACCTTGTTCCTCCGGGTGGCTGGGCATGCCTTGTCGCACCTTGTGACACTGCACGACCAAGGGTGCCCGGGTCAGGCCGTTACGTGCGAGGGCGCTCGTGTCAAATTTGCTAACTTGTAACCATCTGGGTGCCAGCTTGTGCACGTTCAGGCGGCCTATTTTCTGTTTGCTACCTTGTGCCTCTATGTGGCTAGGTGCACCGTGTCGAGCCGTGTGACGCCGCACGACCAACGGTGCTGGGTCAGGCCGTTTTGTGTGAGGGTGCTTGTGTTAGATTGGATAACTGGTGACCGCCTGAGTGCCTTATTGTGCACATTTAGGAAGCTCATTTTCTATTTGCAACCTTATGTCTTCGGGCAGCCGGGTGCATCATGTGATGTCGCATGACAAAGGGTGCCAACTTGTGCACGTTCAGGCGGCCCGTTTACCATTTTCTCCCTTGTGGCATCATTCGGTCGGGTGAGCCGTGTCGCGCCGTGCGAGGTCACCCAACCGGGTGTGTTCAGGTCAAGCCGTTTTGTTTGAGGGTGCCCGTATCAGTTTTCATGTCAAGTTGTGACTGCCCAGGTGCCTCGTGCACCTTCAGGCAGCCCATTTTCAATTTTCTCCCTTGTGGCATCATTCAGTCGGGTGTGCCATGTCATGCCGTGCGAGGTCGCTCGACTAGGCACGTTCGGGTCGATTCGTTTCATTCCAGGGTGCTCGTATCAGTTTTCATGCTAAGTTGTGATAGCTCGGGTGCCTTGTGCACCTTCTGGCAGTCTATTTTCCATTTTCTCCCTTGTGGCATCGTTTGGTTGGGCACACCATGTCACGCCATGTGAGGTCGCCCGACCGAGCACGTTCGGGTCAGGTCGTTTTGTTCGAGGATGCTTGTATCAGTTTTTCAAAGTTGTGACTACCCAGGTGCCTTGTGCACGTTCTGGTAGCCCATTTGTCATTTTCTCCCTTGTGTCATTGTTCGGTCAGGCGCACCGTGTGAGGTCGCCAGACTGGGCACGTTCGGGTCGGGCCGTTTCGTTTGAGGGTGCCCGTATCAGTTTTCATGCTAAGTTTTTACCTGCCTAAAGCCTCAACACTTTCTGAGCATCTAGAATGACCTCTCTCTTCCCTAATCTCTCTCTCTCTCTCTCTCTCTCTCTCTCTCTCTCTCTCTCTCTACCCTCCAATCCTCTCATAGCTATATCCATCCCTCTATCCTTCTTTCTGCCCCCCTTCCATCTTTGTGTCACTATCTCCCTCTCTTACCCTTCTCTACCTCTCTCATCCCTCTCCCTCTCTCTCTCTCACCTGATCCATTCCTTCTCTCCCCTCTCCTTCATTTTATCTCCATCTCTCCCTTGTGACTCCCCTTTTCTCTCCACCTCTATCAATCTATGTCTTTATAATTATTCCTTCTCATATATATCTAGAGTTAATCTATATCATGACATATTCGGACCTATGATTGGGTTAATTCTGCCTTATTGGCAAGTTAAAATGTGCACAAATAGAGACCAATGAAACTATAATCTTAACCCCTAACCCCTTAAACGCTAATTCTCAACCCCTAACCCATTTAACCCCCTAAAACTCTAGTAAACCCCTAACCCATTTAACCCCTAAACCATAAACCTCTAAACCCTTAACCCCTAACCCCTAAACCCTTAACCCCTAACCCACTTAACCCCCTAAACCATAAACCTATAAACCGTTAACCCCTAACCCCTTAAACCCTAAACCATTAAACCCTTAACCCTAACCCCTTAAACCCTAAACCTATAAACCCTTAACCCCTAAAACCTAACCCCATTGGCCCCTAACTTCTAACCCCTAAAATCCTTAACTGCTAAATCCCCTAACACCCTAAATCCCTAACCCATTTAACCCCCTAAACCCTAAACCTATAACCCCTTAACCCCTAACCCATTTAACCCCCTAAACCATAAACCTCTAAACCCCTAACCCATTTAACCCCCTAAACCCTAAACCTATAACCCCTTAACCCCTAACCCATTTAACCCCGTAAACCCTAAACCTATAATCCCTTAACCCCTAACCCATTTAACCCCCTAAACCCTAAACCTCTAAATCCCTAACCCCTAACCCCCAATCCCCTGATAAGCCCTCCAAATTCGAATTAGCTTTGAAGAAGTAATTAATTTCTTACTTCTATCTAATTCACTATATAATCAGATCATGAATGTGAGAAGGCTTCTGGTTGTAAGCATGGTTGTGGTATGTCGATGTTTAGATGAAAACTACAACTTGTAGCCCTTGATCTGCTAGGGGCCGGTTACCTTGATATTAACGGTGGTGTATTCATACTCCTTATGAATAACCAATAAAGGGTCAAGGAAATTGACCAATATGTTGTCAAGTTTTATATTATCCATCTCTGGGGCAAGCTTCTTTTCGGCTAACTCCACTGCTTTTGATCTCAATTTTTCCAATTGCTTCCTTCTCTCATATGATACCTGAGCCTTTTCCTTTCTCTTCTCTTCTAATTCTATAATATTGTCATAGTGATGCCAACCAACTTCTTTGGAAAGCCTTCCTAGCACACAATACTAGGTTATGAGGGTATCATGTGTTTGTGGGTAATGCCATTATTACCATGTTTTTGTAGACTAATTAGTAAATTTTAGGAAAAACTTGCAAATTTTCTAATGATGATAATTTATGGTAACTAGCTAAATACTTACCATGGAATATTGAGATGTACACAAAAAAAGTGCTAGCTAAATACTTCAGGTGGTTGAGTGGAAGTGTCACAACAAGTGTAAGAAATCAATAAGAAGAGGCCGATTATTTTAGAACATATGGAAGATGTTGGAATATTCATAACTTGGTACTCTAAGGGTATCCCTTGAATGAACAACTCTATGGAAAATGGTTTTGGAATCATAGAATTATCTCCATACACGAACATTATGAAAATTACTATAAGGTCTATTTAAGGATGATTCATATAACGAAGAAAATATTGGCAATCAACTAATGAAGTTGAATAATTATGGTAATAACGAAAGTAATTTTGAAGAAACCTATAAAGTATGATGAAAGTAATTATTCTACCTAAAAATATTATATTTATTAATATTTTTTATTACTTATAAATAATAATTACAATGAATATTATAAGTAATGATTTTTACATCCAAAAATATTGATAAATTGTTTTTAAATAAAACAAAATAAGTTTGTTTTGTAAAATATTATAGCAATTTTGCAATGAATATATAAAATAATTTAAATAAAGTAAATTATTCACTAATGTTTGAGTGGGAAATTGTCATATGATTTCATGTCATAGTTTCAATTTTTTCCCACTTAGCTTGTTCGACCTATTCAAATTTTCTTATTCGACCTATTCAAATTTTTTTTCCCACTCAGCTTGTTTGACCTTTATGCCTTCTTTCCCATTCTGCCCAATGATTCCATTCTGCCCTATTCAATTTTATTTTCCCACTCAGCTTGTTCAACTTTTTTCTCATGAACTCTAAGCATGGCAAACAGCCTCTGTTCGTAATTCTCAGAATTGAATCGAAGAGAAGTCGATGCTCAGAATCGAAGAGAAGTAGATGTTCAAACAACCTCTATTCGGATAGATTTGGTAGATCGGTCTATCAAACCTTGTGATGGATTTTCGTTATCCACTAATTAAAGTGCTTGGAAGGCTTGTTAGAATAAAATTACAGGTTTTTTTTTCCTAAATAAGACTAGCTTCTATTACTGTAAGAAAATATGGTACATACAGAGGTGTGCCTTCAAAGGCATGACGAGTTCAGCAAAATATCAGAAAAAAAGCTGCCCACAGGGAGAAACCAGCGTGATATAAGTTTAATTGCTGCCTCTAAGGAGGAAACCAGCATTAAGCAAAAAACCGGAAAACTGTAGCAGTATGGACCATCATTAAACATAGACATAGGACTGTAACAGTGTTTTGTCAAGCCCGCAGGCCAGGAATTCTGAAGACTCCATCCAAACAAAAAATCTGACCTGAAAGATACAAAAAAGCTGAAAGTCCTAAATACCATAATCATCGGAGGGGGGTTCTTCTTCGATTCTGCATTTATAGCCATAATCCTCATCATCCTGAGTGGGATTCGCTGTCGTGCCTGCTTCGTGCTGCTCCAGTGACGTGCCTTTGAAACTGGAACTGCCATCGCCATGCTTGCCTCCCTCAGCGTCATGTGAGCGGTTCTGCGTATCAGTATGGATAGCCTGGTTAGACCTAGGGGTGCGGAGCTGAATTCCCGGATGCGCAGGAGGCAAGGTCATCGAACCGAATTGAGGGAGTTCCTTGAACGTCACAGTGATCGTCGCCACCACCATAGGCTAGGAAGTGAGGCAGGGGAAGTGAAACAAAGCCATGGACGGGTTGACCAGATGAGTAGACTCAACACTGCGTGGGTCGGTGGGAGACGGAGGGATGAAAGAATCGCGCGGAGGAGAGGGCGGGTGACGGACCAGCGAGGAGGGGCCATGCAAAGTTTTGCGCCTGTTAGGGGCTCTAGGAGAAGCGCGACGGGGGGAGTCTGAAGCCGACGAATTCGAAGGGCTGGAGGGGGAGCAAAGCCTAGAGGCGAGCCTGGCTCGAGTGCTGCCTCTGCGGCATCTGAGCCTGTGCCGAAGCCGAGGCATTTCCTCACTGGGAGAATGCAGACGAGTCGGAGAAAAATTCAGAGTGACAGGCGGAAAAGGCAGAGGCAGACCAGGCGGAGAATGCTGAGGCGGACCTGCAAGAATCCAGGGGCACAATGTGCTTTGGCAGTGATGAAAGCCAGGAATGAATTCCACACAACAGTGGAGATTGCACCTCCGACTCAGAGCAGTGTGAGAACTGGCAATCTTAGCCTCTGGAGGACAGCCATAGCTGAGCGGAGCGATGAATTTATGCATTCTGACAATCCAAATAAAATGCAGAGCCCAACGATGAAGCATTGAGAAGGCAAGAATGCGTCTGCAGCTGGAGGACGGCATTGAGTTATGGTGGCGGCCTCGTCTTCCCCACCGGCTTGAATGCCGAGTTGGGTGATGAACCATGATATTAATGAATCCGGGGTGAATTGATTGCAGGTGGCCGGCGGCCATGTGGCCTTGCCACACGCCAGCTAGACCACTGCGTTTTCCCGTATCAACTGGATACACCCGCATCCGGGGAGAATAAAATTACAGGTTACTCGTAAGTGAATGTATGAATTTCTCAGTATATTGTTTACTTTTTCATTAAAAAAAAACAGGGTATAGCACATGGGGTTTCCAAATTTCAATAACAAAAGAATATAAAAACACCTGACCACAACAAATATCTTGGCAGAAATATTGTTGAGGAAAAATGAATGTTCCCTAGTCATTTGCAGCAGACGAGGAACATCACGGATTGAAGTTTTCTTGGAGCTATCTCCTCATGTAAGTGTTTCAATCATTTCAAACTTTGTCTTCTATTTAAAATGAATATTTCATATTTGTTTATTCCAAGCATGATACATCTGTCTGGTGTATATTTTCCTCATTGAATTAGTAGATAATGAAGAGTGATAGATCTTCACACTTTCTCATGTTTGTTTTATTGGCAAAATGATAGATCTATACACTTCTCAAGTTTTTTTACTAGCGGAATGATAGATCTGTATACCTTTTCTTCAATAGGTCAGTAAAGATAGGGGATAAGGATAAGGGATCTGTATACCTTTTCATCACAGTTTTTCAAATGATAGATCTGTACACTTCTCAAGTTTGTTTACTGGCGGAATGATAGATATGTACACCTTTTCTTCAATAGGTCAGTAAATATAAGGGATAAGTGATGCAGGGTAAACCCATAGTCCCACTTTCCTGTGCTGTAAATTTCATCCACCTTGGTCCTACTCAATTTTTTTTTCTTTCAATTTCATTCATCAAATTTATTAAATTTGATTAATGAAATGACTTTGACAACCGCTTATAGACCAATACCAAAGACATTATGTACATAACCCCTGGACAATAAGACCTTTGATAATTTAAATAAAACACCCAAGCGCACCGAGACTATATCTCTCTTTATTACAAACCCTAGTCTTTTTACAATGCGCTTTTACTTATAATTGCAACCATCCTTTGTAAATTGTATCAAAATGTAAATAATCCGACTTCAGCCCTTTTTAAATAACAATCTAAGGTTAACCAGGATATAGTGAAATACATCAACTTTCTGCCTCAAACCACAGGTCGATGCATTTTATTTGATTTGTTCAAAATCCCGACCATAGACTTATAATACTAACCTCAATACATTAAAGGTCATTAATTTCTGACCTTAACACTTAACATTATATAATGGTTCGACCCTTTTTCACAAACTCCCACCTTAGCTTATAATAAAACCTTAATACAATGCACCAATCTTCAGGCTTGTATTATTAACCCGATTTCACTATCAACACGGCAATTTTCATATATATTTCGCCCACGGGCCCCACACCTCAATAGGTAAATGAACGGCTTTCAACATAAAACAATTGGCCATACCTTAACTTATCTCCCGTGCAACTTATTGTGTGACCATCGTTTGATCTACCGGCCTCCTGATCGGATGAACCAAGTTGATATTGCGTTTTTTACACTGGCTAAAGATTACCGTTCCAAAAAAACGCGATGAGGGTGGTAACTGCCCTGTGACATGGCGCAAATGTGTTGGATCATATTTTTTTGAAGTGGTTTCATCCCAGGCCAAAAGTCGTGTGACAAAGGTGGTATTGGTTTCACAAACCCACTCCCGGTATTTGTACAGTACTTAACTCAGTTTCTCACTGCAGTTTAACATCTTTCTTGTCTTATTTCTACGTGTTAAATCTGGGGTTAATTCCTAATATAGTCGCTCCACTGATAAAAAATAGTGTTATTTCCCCCAACGGACAGAGATAACGCTCTCGATAGAGCTTCGTAATTCTCTGGCAATCAGAGTGTGCCAATGGTTCATTCCTCTAAAAGGGTCCTCTTCAACCTCTCTTCGATTCAATACATTCAATTCATTCAATTCAGGTGTCTATAGCATAAATTCAAAACCACACTCTGTTCATGCAATGAACTTCTTTTTGCCTTATACAGGGAGTCCTTATAAAGGTTCTGCCCCTTGTTCATTTTTCCATCGACAACCCAACCGTACAGGACTTCAATTCATAGGGTTGCATTCATTCAATAAACACCAGATCACCGATATGAATGCCAACCTCTTCCATGATTTATAGGGCGCAATTAAACCCCAATTACAGAGGGTTCCTGCTTACAAAACTGGAACAACTAACTCATCCTATCACAATTAGTTCAAGCGGTCAATAGCTGCAAATTTCAACCAGTTAATGAAACAGAGTTCCGCATTTACCATAGAATCTCATACATGCTTCATAGTATCTGATCAAGGCATACATATTCATATATGACACAGAATTTAAAACAAATTCTTCAATTATACATCTCAACTTACAAAGCCTTCTAAGTGCAGGCCGGATTTTCAGTTCGATGGCCCTCCTACTTTGCCTCTACAGTTCTATGCAAGTATACCTATTTTGCCTCTTAGTCTTATTTTTATACAACTTCTACTAGTGAACCAATTTAGATACCTACAATGACTCAACAGACTCTTCAATTTGCCAAATTATAAATTTAGCCTAACAAACTGAAACTGATCTGACTTCTCCTATCCTCTAATCATTCGAGGGCAGTTACAATTTTTCTTTCTACATTTAACTAAAAATCACTCAATTAATAATAATTACATAGGAAATTAAAACATGATACCCCCCTTATATTTATTTAGATACAAAGGTTGTCTTGAGCCTAATGCCCCTGCATCAATAAGGATAAGTGATCTGTATACCTTTTCTTCCCTATTTTCCAATTTTGTGTTGTGATGAACTGCCATCTTGTTGCAGCCGAAGATGGTTATTTAGGAGGAAGATTGTGAAGAATGGGGTTACCACATCTTATACTTCCTTGTGTTCCTAGATTCATGTGGCAAAATTCAGTGTTACAAGTGAATGGGATGAAAGTACCACTATTGTGGCATCATGAATTTCAGGTAGACAAAGGTGTCTTGATTCATATTTTCAGTCCATTTCATAGAGCCAAACAATTGTATCTCATCAAATTCTGGTTAATATAGTGCTGGAGTTTATACCTGGGCATACTTTTTCTCCAGTCACAAATTTAAAATGCCTGTGTCAATTTATTGTTTGGATTTATTTTGATCGTTGTTTCTGTTAATCATCTGCGGTTGGGGTTGATTGCTCATATGGTTTGTTGTAGCAGTTCCATTGGCAAGGATATTTGCCATAGCATTTTTCAAGAAACACACCATTCTTCCTGCTGCTATTCTGTTTCATCATTAATGGGCAAAGATTTATGCAAACTTCAAAGGATAACATAACATGATCAAAGATAACCCATCGGATAGCTTTTTGGAATTTAGAACTTTATATTGCTTTATTTTATTGGTTTGTAAGTCATTTCGGATTTTTTGCACATACAAGATATGCATACATACTGTGTGGAAAGTTGTGCTAAAAAGGTGGCATATGAAGCCTTGGTCAAGACTCAAAATTATCTGGGAGTGAAATATAGATTGAGTGTTATGTATTGGATGAAAATGTAATCAAAATTATCTGAGACTGAAATCTAGAATGGAAGTGTTATTTGATAGATGAACCTGTAATATTCAATTTCTCTCGTACAGTAATATGCCATTACTTGCTACCTATAATCGCAATTGAACAAATGGATGGATGACTACTTTTCCATACCTGCAAACAAGTTAGTGAGGAATGTTGTGCTAAAAGAAGAACGATTAGGAAGCTTTAGTGAAAATCATCTAAAACTAAAGTAAATATTGGGACTGTCATTGTACAGAGTGAACATGTAATTCCATTCACTGCTACCTATAATGGCACTTGAAAAAATGGATGAATGATGCTTTTCCATACCTGAAAAAAGTTAGAGAGGAATGTTGTGCTAAAAGGAGGAAGCTTAGGGAGATTTAGTGAAAATCATCTCAAAATAAAGTAAAGATCACAAGTGTCATGGTACAGAATGAACTTGTAAATGTGTAATCCCTTTGTGAAGCATGTAATATGCCATATCCCGCCACCTATAATCTACTTGAACACTTAGATGTATGACTATTTTCCATACCTGCAAAGCACGCTCTGTATAGGTGCACTGAGAAACTCCAATACATGCCAAGTTAGTCTATTTGAAACTTTGGAAAGGAATCATCCCTTTGATTTTCATGTGGTTGTCTTACTAATGTGTAAAGTTTATAAGAATAAATATATGAGATGGAAATCTAATTATAATTTATAACCATTTCTTATAGCTTTGTTCTAGCAGTATAAACTATTTTAGATTGAATATAGACATAATAGAATGTAGTGACACTTACCATGAGTAAGCTTGCATATATGGATAGTACACTGCAGTCATTGATAACTATTATGAATTAACAATTGTAATTTTCCTTAGCAAGTTATTTGTCATAGATCATGCAAATTGTTTTGAGTACACCAAAAAATTTAATAGTTGTTGGTTTAGGACTTTGAAGGGTTTATATTGCAATCCCTACAAGATACTTCCCGTCATAAATTTAAAAGTATAGTAAATCCCATAATTTTTTTGATCTTATGTGATAGAAAAGGACAAATGGTTGGTTACCAGGTTGAGCTGATAGCATCTGTGACCATAAAGTGAGCACAATGCAAAAAGAAATTGTCAGGCATGGATAAGAAGAAGATTAAATGTGTTAGGAGAGGGTGAATGGTCGGTTAACAGGTTGAGCTAACGGCGTCACTAACCATAAAGCTAGCCCAATGCAAAAAAGAAATTTGCATTCTTGGATTTGAAAATCAAACAAATTTTTATAAGTATATTTCCTCGCAAAGGTGTCAAACACAATATAGTCCAGAAGCCAACTAATTATAATGGAAAATCAATAGTGGATGGTATGGGAGATGAGCTTAGTAATCTTGTATATAGGGGCAAGCTGGTGTATTCTCTATGAGGGAAGAATAGGTGAAGTCATTGAAATTCTAATACCTAGTGAAACTTTTCTCTAGATACTCTGTATACCTTTAAGCTTTCAACACAATGAAGTTATCATAGCTATGCAGAGTAAGAATATTTTACCCGGGGCAAACTGTGGTGATTTACTGGATAGCAGTGGGACCTCAAAAGTTTTATTAGCTTGCTTATTGACATCCATTATTTTTATTGAGCTTCAGTCACATCATTAATAGGGTTAGAGACCAGAAAATGAGATATGGAACTCAAGGACAACTGATATTGATTATGAATTAACAGTTGTAATTTAAAGAAATGCCAAAGGTACATGCAAACGCAATATATACAACGGTTGTGGTTTATGTCCATGAATATTATTATGGTGCTAGTATTTAGCATACTCCAGTTGGATGGACCATGGGCTATTTCATTTTTTTTTAAATTCAACCCGCCGTCGCAATACCGACGCTCTGTAAACGTCGGTCTTCTGACGCCTTGTAGACGAATATGATAGCAAAAAATGTTGGTCTTGCGATGCCTTGAAAGCATCAGTATTGCAACACCTTAAAAGCGTGGTTAGAAAACGTTGGTCTTGCGATGTCCAAGAAATGTCAGTCTTGTGATGCCTTGCGACAAAAACTTCGGTCTTTCGACGCTTTGATAGCATCAGTATTACGACACCTTAAAAGCATGGTTAGCAGAAATGTTGGTCTTGCGACGCTTTGAAAGCGTCGGTATTGCGACACCTTAAAAGCATGGTTATCCATAGAGTATTGTGATGCTTCTAAAGCATCGGTATTGCGACACTTTGAAAGCCTTAGTATTACGACACCTTGTAAGCATCGGTATTGTGACACTTCTAAAGAGTCGGTATTGTGACACTTTGGCAAACGTCGGAAGAGCGAAAGTTGTTTGGAAACGTCGGAAAATGTGTCTTTATTGCAACACTTTGGAAAAGCATCAGAATTGCGACATAATGGATAACCATGTTTTGTCCGACCTCTAACTGTCGCTCTTGCGACAACTATGTGTCGGAATAGCGATGAAGCGGCCATCAGAAATTAGGCCAAATTTTCCAGTGAAACCTTGTGGAAAGGACCCTATATCATCAAACATTGTCTCCGACAGGGGGCATACATCTTGGCAGAACCGGATGAGACCTACCTCACTAACCCCGTCAATAGCGTGTACCTCAAAAGGTACCCATAAGGGCCCCAGTAGCCCTTATCCCCTAGGGTTAGAGTACACAAAAATCCCAACACCAAAATATTTTTTACCCAAAGACCTATGTGCCACCATGGATCACCTACTTGAACCCTATTTCAGATTTTCTGATGGAGCATCGTCATGGTCTCAAAACTTACCTGCAGCCGCCTGGGTCATCTACCACCCTGACCAGTCACCACTATGTTCAAACAACATGTGCATCGGATCAGCAACCAACAATTAGGCAGAATATGATGCCGTTATCGAACTTATGTGCGAGGACCTCCATCAGGGCATCCGTCGTATGCATGTCTACCTCGATTCCCATTTAGTAGTATCATAGTTAAACCAAACATTTGAAACCAGAGACGCAAACTTGTTTGGAAAATATTTGCGTGCCAAAATATTAATTAGACAACTTGATTACATTACATTTTCACATGTATCGAGGAATCAAAACCAAGAAGTTGATCACATAAAAATATCCTAGACAAGAATGCATCGCGAATAAACCATCATACATAAAAAACCAAAAACATAGATATCCATCGGCATAACACAAAATACATAAACCGAAATAGACAACACACCATGTCAAGCCTTAAAAAGTTCTCTCATATATATATATATCAAAAAAATATGTGTATCTGAGTTAAAAAATAGTATCGCTGGCCCATTTTCCAGCCAAAAGATATAAACATCATCAAAAATAAGGGAAGCATCCTAAAAATGGGTGCTTTCCCTGTGTACAAAACTACTCTAGGGGGTGACCCCTCAAGAGGAGCACCTGGGCCCACCACTGCTCTTGGTGGCACCACTGGGGCTGCTGTCGCCACTACAATAGCTACTCGTCGTAGAGTGGGCCGATAATCCCTCTCACGGGCCATCACCGTCTCTAGCCAAGCCTCCTCGAAGTCATCCATGAAACCTCGAGTAGGCATCCCCCAGGTTAAGTGATCCAATCGACCCCGAAAGTCCTCTAGAGTGGCCACCTGAGCCGTAAGTACTCCCATGCACACCTTAGATGCATCTGCATGAGCTCACTCAGCCACAACCTCAGCTGCAGCCAAGCTGCTAGCCTCACCAGAAGGGCCATCACCGTCCCCGCCAGGTCCACCAGCACCACCACCCGATCCACCTGCGCCACCTCCCCCCTAACCACCTCAAGGTCATAACGGAGGATCGTGACCCACCAAACGGGCCATTGGGCAACCTACCTCGCCAACATATACATGAGTAACAAAAACAATGTCAATGTCAAAAAACAAAACAAATAAGTACATAAAGACTTGAACAAATGCAGAAGAATATAGCACATACCTGCAGGACCCCAAACATAACTGAAAGGGATAATGATATCTGGATCACCCTAAAAGTCTATCGCCGCATATGGGTATGGAAAAAAAATCTGCGGGTTGGCCTCAAACCAGGCCTCTGTCATGTCATTCCAATAATGACCCACCATGCCACCACCGCCGCGTGGCATCACCGGAGCCCACCTCCTCATGCGTGGCTCTCACAACTCTCTAATAGGCACTGCCACAACGGACCTCAGCAGCACCACCCTCTCGTACATAATGCTGCACAAGATTCTAGCGTACGTAAATGACTTGGATCCACGTTGGACCCTGTTCAATTGTGACACCATATCATCCAAACAGAAAAAGGCGAAATCAAAAATATTCCTATTCCTCAAATGATGTAAAACCCCCACCTGTGGGCCCGATGCCTGATGCGGAGCAAACGACCCCACCAATCACGCAATAATGGCCAGAGCACACTGCTTGGCCACATCTGTCACTGATGCAATATTGATACACCCCTCAGTAAGAGGCGCACCACTGCAATTCCTCTTGTGAAACCTGTCTAGGTTCCCTCTCCCAGGAGGCAGTGGGTACCTCGGTGCCTCACCCTGAGGTAGTAACCTAGTCACGAAGTATATATCAGTCTCCAGATGGATAATCAAGTTCATCCCCCTCAGTAAGAACATATTGTGCCCCTTGTTCCAATGTTGTATAATGTAACATAACAGTCGATCCTATGACCGAAGGAACTTGTTCTCAGCAAATTTCAAAAGGCCCAATGCGGCCAACTGACAATGTGCCCCAGCATCAGTAGCCAGAGTGGTCTGGATCTTGGGCCAATCTCACTCTCTCCACACTAAATTCCCAAGCAACAGGCACCCATTAGTATAGAGAAAAACACGAAAACAGACAAAAACCCAAGTTTTTTTTGTCACCCTGCCCTTTGCGAGTTTGTCTCTCAGACAAGTGCACCCACGCGCACCTGTTTCCGACACAGGCATGCCCTTGTGCAAAAAAAGGAGGGAACAATGTGCCCTCGCGTGTCTATCCCTCAGAAACACGTGCAAGAGTGGTGCCTCTTTGCCTAGATTTCCCGCGCAATCTAGGGAAAAAAGTCCCTTTGAGGCTGTACAAACCCAATTTGTGCGGCCCCCAGCACCATCAGGCTGAAAAAATTAAAATGCAGGACGTCATGAAAATTACCTTGGCATAATATCACTAATCCCTAGTACACAGGTTGACTGCAATGACAAGAAAGGCTCTGCAATCACCTCTGATCTCCCAAAACTTAGCAGGTACAAATGAATAGGATTAGGGCCATAATCCCACATTTATTGCCCTTTTCCAAAACTTCAGAGGTCAATAATAGGAGATCATAAGGTCCATTCTGCAAACCGTAAGTTGCACCATCATCAGTATGCCATGATGAACGAAAGCGATGCTACACATTCTCTTTCTGGAAAAATAATTTTTTCAGCACTGGCAGGTATGCACCCTCCCATCCTCCTTTCCAAAGTTCATGTCCTTCAATAATATTTGATGAAAATAAGATGATTTCACTTGCGGTAGTTTTTTTTGCAGGTAGAAACCGCAAACCTTTCATAACACCATTCACTGAAAGTTCCGGAGCAGGTATCATTCTATCCTCAGCATGATAGTGTCCCATAAAACTTTGCATATCCTGACATCATTTATCCATCATAAATAAACCATAGGGTCCTCATACCCGATCACGTTTATCATCACCTCACCTTGCATATGATAAACACCCGCATAGGTCAGTAGAGCTTCCCCTCCATGGTGCTCGTCACCCAAAGTAGACCATATATCACCACACAAGTGACGCCATGGCCATGCCATTTCAGTCCAGGAAGCACCTCATGCCCATCCATCTATCATGCATAAGGTCAAGTTTAGAATTCAAACTCAAAACCCCCTTCCCGGATGATCGGGTTGTACAAGAATATTGAAAGCGCACCTCCACGCATCACATTTGGCCCACCATACCTCCATCAGCATAATCCCATCTACGACATCCTCCGCTTCATCAACCCCACACATAAGACCAACCAATGGTACCCCTACCCCCAACAAAACACCATCTCCAGACCTTCAGTGAGGGACCCTCTTTCTTGTTTTGGGGTACCCGTCTCTATGTTTTGTACAAACCAAACCCAATTATTTTATTCTTTTGGTAAGTGTACAAAGATCGCAAACGATGGCCTTCACCACTTCGCCCTCATATTTCACCTTTTCTCCCATGACAGTAATCCACCATTTCCCTTAGTTTAAGTATTTCACCCCCATGCATGCACCATAATGACATTCATAGCCGGTTCACACTTGCCCTGGAAGTCCTACCGACTCCAGGGATTTTCCCTTCAGAAATAACTATGACTGTCACCAAGCTGCTCAAGTATACTTCAACCTAGGGCCACTGAATCCCCATCATCCATTTTTAGTCACCTCTCACCAACATGCCTATATTAAACTCATCACATCGAGGTCCCTGACCCCTTAGGTCGGCGATCCATGGTTTGGTTAAGGCTTCCTTTTTGTCGACCTCGACACCTCTTTTCCAAAAAGGAAGCGGTACCTTGGATGACTCCTCCCCATGCAAAGGGGTATCCTCGAGTGGCACTGTGGGAGACATCATTTTCCATAGATTTCATCGATCCTCCTGAATTTCGACCACATCAAAATATTTCATGTCACGATGGTATCGTACCTTACAACCAGTGAACTTTGATCAGATTTGTCGAAGACTCGTGCCTCGATAATCGTCCCTGACAACAATGCTTACACAGGAAGGTCCCAAATAGTAAATATGTGTACATGGCATAGTGATATGCCATACCAAGATTATGCATATGGGTACGACATTCCACCTATCATCAAAGAAAAAATTCCCCTGAGGTTTTCAACAGTCGTCGTCCACAATGGCCAGCATCACTACCACAGTAGTGGCACATACAACACATGTATCTGTCAAGTTTGTTTAATTAGACATAGCATCACGAGCATGGGACATGGCCGCCTCATTGAAATTTTTTAAATATGTTGTATATTTTGTCTGCTTGCAGGGGGTCCCTTAGGCCATGGTTATCTTGGAAATGGTGCAAGGTGTTATCAATTCCAAAATACACGCAGACCTCTCTCTCTCTCTCTCTCTCTCTCTCTCTCTCTCTCTCTCTGCGTATGATACAAAAAAGAAACTATAATGTATTTAGGCTATACAGTTCTTCCTAGACCTCACACATTAGGGGGCAACTGTTAACACTGGAAAATTGTACAGCAGAAGACGACATCAATTAATGTCGAGCTTAAGGATTTATAGGACAGGAACACATTATGGAATCAAGAAGCATTTTAAATCTCTAAGGTTTTGAGAAAATCAGATTTGAACTAGTCATAAATGTTGAATTGAGTGCTTTATCCTTTGATAAGAGTGCCTTCTGCGTGCCTTTTTTCCCGATAAGCGCACATTCCTGGAAATGGAAAAAAGTTGCTTTCCAGGACCACACCAAGAAAAGGACAGTTACTCCTTATGTGAAAGCCGCCTAAGGACATCCACCAGCGCCTTCTTAGACACTATGTGAGCATAAAAAAGAATAATTGAGTACATAATGGAATCACACCTCTCCCTTGGGTCACCATCCATCATGTACAAAAGGAGGGAAGGAGGATTTGAAAATCACCTATATAAAGCCCCCAAGATATGAAGAAATGCTGGCCAAAGTTGCCCAAGCAACACCAGAATTGTGTGTGACCCGGAGCTGGAGCTAAAGAGGACTTGATAGTTGGCCACCCAACATCTCAGTACACCACAACAAAGAGAGAGAGGGAGAATACATTAGAGGAAAATCTGGGAAGGAAACATCCTTGCATTGGGACCTAGAGCCATTGCCTAGGGGCCTTTTCGCAAGTGGGTAAAATTTCTTCTTCATTTCAAAAGTTTAATAAGAAGAGGCCATCGAGCCATCATTTGCATTATTATCGTTTTGACTCTGTATATAGCTTCTGTATATTTTTGTTTTAGTTTTTAATTTAACAAGAGCATACTTTAGCATACTATTTCCATTAATTTTTATGCTTTGGATCTCCCCCACTTTCTTCCTATTACCAATATTTTAAAGAGTAGACCACACTCTTTAAGTTGTTGCGATTTCATACACCCATCCAAAAAATCCACCACAACAATACTCATGAGATCTTTGAAGAAAATTTTACTTATGACAAGTTCAATTCTCCAAATGATATATAATGATTATATTATCTTATGTTTGTGTTTTAATTTCATTCAAATCAGAAATAGTTCAACTATGACCATTCATCTTTGTAAGAATAGAAACTGCTAGCACATTGGACATTAATTTCTTGTGCAATGATGTTGTAGGTAAAGTTAGTGGCAAAAGAGCAGTCAGAACATGAGAATATTCTTGACAATATAGATATATCTTCTCTGTCATGTGCTAACAAGCTTGAAGGCCATGATTAAAAAAAGCGAAACATCAAATCCATCTTTGTTACACGTTGTTCATCAATCCACTTCAAAATGTCTAGTTGAGATACATGAGTGTTCTCTATAACAAAAAAGCTCTTTCTAGTTTTACACTATCTTGAGCTATGCCTGAATTTGCTAAATGTGTCTATGACTCATCTCTAGATGTTACAACTCTAGTCCAAGTTGTTGTGGGCCAACTAGCATCAACATTATTTTTGTGGCTTCTTGGTCATCAGATTATTTTCAAAAAAACATGGATTTGACAATATTGGATGCTTTCCAATCTCATCTACCTTGTATCCTCCACAAAAATATGTTGCTTCTTTGAGAGGAAGTTTTAGGATTGTATTTTTATTTACATAATATTACTTTTTGTTCATATATGATTCTGCCATAATGGTAATTGGAGGAAAATTTCCCCGCTGAATATTCATAGATATTTTGAAGGAAATGTGGGATAATTTTGAGTATATTGTGACAAATCAATTGTTTGAGACACATACAAGGTGTCTCACTTCAACAACAAGATAAGCTACACAATTTTCAATATAGACATCAAGATAAACATAGTGAGAAATTGTCGGCCTATCACACTTTGTAATGTGTCTTATAATCAAGAATATGGCAACAATGTGGCAGTCTAAACCATTTTTCTTGATCAATTGGAGTTTATTAAGAGACATTTTATCCTAGGTAATATTACTACAACTTGTGAAGGTCTACACTAAAAACCAAAACCAAAATATCTTGATCAAAGATGAGTCACATAATTATATATGAAGATAGGAATAAAAAATATCAATCCAAAGGCATATTTTCTACTAGGGTGAACTTCTTCAAGCTTAGAAAAGTAATGTAAATCTCCAAATAATGTACCCTCTTGAATGCTAGGAATAAGGAGAGAATGTGGTGTAAATCCTTCATTAATGTGCCCTTCATGCAAGTGGCCAAAAATAGAATGTATTCCCTTCAAGTGCCAAAAAGGTGATAATTTGTAACTCGTCATGTTGCCATGAATAGGTAAGTTACTCCCTCAATTGGAGTGCCCTCATTTTCTAGGAATGAGCACTAGAAACATGTCCATAATAGGCTTTAAAGGAGAGAGTTCACTACTGGTAATTGTGACTTCATCATTTCCAAGTGCCTCCCCTTTAGCTAAGTGATGCATCCTATTTGCTGCTAAGGCAACTCCCATTGGTGTGTTGTTCTCCTCACTGTTGATGTAATGAATGTTTAAAAATTACTGCAACGGTTGTGCACTTAAGAATGCTAATATATTTACCAAAAAAATTTGTTTTCATGTTGATAGATCTGTGTTCAAAACCAAAACATTTTGTTGTCATGCTGATAGATCTGCGTTCAAAAGATGTAAATACAACAAAAATATCTCCTCAAACAAGTGCTAATCCAAAATATTTCTCTCAAATATGACTTTCTTTTGTTGTTTAACTGTGTGATTGTTGTGTATGGGTGTGTTCATACTGGTAAAAAATGTGTAGTCTTCTCTTCCTATATGTTGTTTCTAAAAAGTTTGCACAATTGAAATTTGTGCTCAAATAGGAGCTGAAACTTCTCTTTTACAAATAAATTTCTAAAAAGAGTTGAAAGTAAAGAGTTAACATATTGGTTTCATCTTTGAATGCAGAAAATTGAGGATAAGTCAACACCCAATTTTGACAATGGATGAATACCATGAACATGATGAGAGAATAGCTGATGAGAAGAGCTTTCTTAAATATGCATGTCCATGTAATGATTGTTGTGGTGGGAAGATGAGAAAAATAAGTGTGATTTTTCAACATATGCTAAAATATGGGCATAGCAGTATAAGCCCTTTCCCTCAAAATTGTTATCTAGATAGGATAGAATTGCATAACAGAGAGATGTAGAGGCACTAGACATAGATGAAGAGGCAAAAAACACAAATGAGAAGGTAGGAACCTTTGATGAAGGGATTGAACTTGATAGAATGTTGAATGAGGGTTTCAAGGATGAATGGAAAAAGTTGATGCAAGATGCTTTAAAGCCTATGTATGGTACTTGCAATTTAAGTCATTTAACAACAATCCTTTTAATTCTTAACTTGCAAGTGGTGCATGGTTGGAAAAATGAGAGTGTTGATCAGTTATTGGCATTTTTACAACGATTTTCACCACCCGACTCCACATTGCCAACAAATGGAAGAGCATGCAAAGTGAAAATCACTAAGCTAGGCTTAAGGTATGAAAACATCCACACATGTGTGAATGGTTGTGTATTATTTCACAAAAATATTACAAGTAAGACTAAATGTCCAAAATATAAAGTAGGGAGGTATAGAGCAGGGTTGAAATCAAATTCAACTCCAAGAAGGGTTCTTCGCCACTTTCCACTAATACCACGGTTGCTTCGAATGTACAAATGTCGAGACATTGCCGAGCTAATGAAATGACATGCCCAAAATAAGAGCACCGATGGAAAACAACGATTTGTGGCTAATTCTAAAATTTGGAAGGAATTTTACAATAAATCCCCTGATTTTTCCCAATATCCTCACAATATAAGACTGGGTTTAGCTCTATATGGGGTGAACCCTTTCTAAGATCAAAGCACTAAATGGTCAACTTGGCCAGTTTTTTTAATAAATTATAACTTTCCTCCATGGTTAGCAACCATACTGAGGAAAAAAAGTGTGACTTTAGATACAATTGATGTTGATTTAGAACCATTATTTGATGAGCTGATGGAATTGTGGAAAGGAATTTAAGCAATTCAAATTTAAAGGGATGGTAATTTAATTCAATTCACTTTAACAACTTCTTTATTGTTTACAATCCACGATCTTCCTGCATATGGCACTTTGACTGGTCTCAATGTTCATTAATACCATGGATGTCCAGCTTGCATCTTTAAGGGTTTTGTGAGGCACTCAAGTAGTTTGCACAAGTGTATTTATTGTGGACATCATGCCTACCTCAAAATGGAACATCCATATCGTCGAGAAAAGTCACGTTTAAATGGTAACGAAGAGAATCGTGAAGCACCACTGGCAATAACAAGTGATTACATTATTGAGAATGGAGAAAAAAGAATGCAACTTATTGAAAATGGGGGCATTTTTGGTAGTAAAAATGATCCACTCTACGATAGTGGTGTAAAAAGAGTGTGCATATTCTATAAATTTCCATACTTTAAGCATATAACCATTAGGCACATTGTTGACTTTATGCATACTAAGAAAAACATAGCTTTTTCTATTATAGAAACTCTTTTTGGTGCATATGATACAGTGTCATCACGCCTAGACCTTAAAGAACTAAAGATTCGTCAAAATCTTTCGGTTGAAAAATATGGTAATGGAAAATACAAAAAACCTATTTCTCCTTATGTGTGGACAAAGGATCAACATGCACAATTCTTAAAGTTGACGTCTCAAACTTGATTTCCTACTGGATATGTAAGTGGTAATATTAGAAGCCAAACCGAAAATAATAGCTTAAGAAGCCTCAAGACCCATGACTATCATGTCATAATTGAGGATATTTTACCTATTGCAATCATATCAAGTTTGGAAAAGGGACCAAGATTGGAAATTATAAGGTTGGGCTTAATCTTAAAAAGAATGAGTTTGCATGTGCTAGATCCTTCAAACGTTGATAATTTGAGGGGAGAGGTTGTTGAAGTCCTCTACTTATTGGAACAAGAATTTCCACCAGCAATATTCAATATTTCTATGCATCTTCTTATACATCTAGAACATGAACTAGAGCATTGTGGCCCAACAAGAACAAGATGGATGTATCCTATAGAGCGATACATGAAAGTTTTGAAAAATTTTGTTCATAATAAGGCAAAACCAAAAGGTAGCATTTGTGAAGGATATTTAATGAAAGAGGCCATAGGGTTTTGCACGTAATATATGAAGGATTTTAGCAATGTCAATCGGCATGTATGGGATGATGATGACAACCAGAGAGTTGCAGGTGAAGTATTAGAAGGAAATGGACGTTGCTTCAAGCTATCAAATGAGGAAATAATTGCCATACATGCCTATGCTCTTCAAAACACATCATCATTCGATACATGGCGTAGGTAAAATATTATTTACATGATAATTTATTTATTTAATTTCATTTAATAGCTAAATTATTATCACTCTTAATTTTCATATTTTACGCAGAAAATACGAAGAAGAGATTCAAAAATGGATGCATCCATCTCTAAAGTGTACACTTCAAGATTTGAACCTTGGAGATCGTCCTTTTCCAAAATTTGATGACTGGATTGTTGATGCAATTAATGATGCATGACAAGAAAGTCAAGATATGACGAAGGAGGAAATTCATCTTTCACAACCTCCAAGTATATGGGCTTCTTCTTTCAGTGGGATGTGGGCCTATGGTACTAATTTAAGAGTGGAAGAAAGGGACACAGGAAAGGAAAATTGTGATTGTATTGTTAGTGTTGAATTTCATCACAATAGTGAAAAGAACTTGTATGTCGGATTCATACAAGAAATTATTCAAGTTTATTATGGTGAAACTAGTCCTATATTATTAAAATGTAAATGGATCAGGCCATCTGCAATACAATATGATGAGTATGGATTTGTACATGCAAATACACACCAAATTTTACTGAAGACCAATGAGCCATATGTTTCCCCTATTCAAATTAACCAGGAATTCTTAATTGGTGATGTGACAAGCTCAGGATGGTCATATGTCATTTAAATAGAGCCTCGCTCAAAAATGAAATTGATGGAATGTGCTGATATAATGGTTGATGGGAAATGTAATAGTTTACAAGAAACATTGGAAGAAGAATCTGAAGATGGCGATAGAGTATTTCAAGACAAAGCATTGATTCCCAATGAAGAGACAGAGATAGAAAACATAATTCATGGCTAGGAAAATATAATGTACAAGGACAATGAAAGAAATCAAGCAGATTTATACACAAGTGATCAATATTATGATCTTGATTACCATGCAAATGATCACAATGATGATTTATCACCTTGACTTTGTGGCATAAATTTTCACTATGCAAATGGATTTTATTGTTTTGGCCATGGGATTAGCCAGATGGTTGTATTAAACTCTGTGTGAAATTTATCATTCATTTTTCAGTTTGTGTGAATTTTGTCTCATTCCAGTAACACTATTGTAGCATGAAGTGATTCAATTTATCTTAAAGAGGGTTACTAGATCCATAAATGAAATTTCCTACATGAATTTATGCTAACTTTAATATTTATTTTGTAACTTCTATAGTTGTTTTTTTTTTCCTCAGGAAAATCTAGATTCTTCTAATGTTATTTTAGTTGTTAAATTGGGGAATGTGTATCTCTTTATTGCGGGATATTTTATTTTCAACTTGCAAAGCTCGAAGCTAAATGTAAGTCTTTGGAGTCTGTTTACTAAGGGCTCAAAGTCTTAATATGGTTTAGGAGCTCTTCACCAAAGCTGTACGGTACTGACACTAGTACACATATAATAGATTCAATAATGTTATAATGGATGGGACAACCAATCTGCATTCCCAATTGCAATATTCTATGTTTTTATTATGTGATAAATTTATGCAAATATTACAATTTTTTTTGTAATTAAAAAAATAGAATCCATAATTCTAGATAAGGTGCTGATACTGATTAAAGTGTTCCTTTTATCAATTTAAGGTTAATTCATTCTGATTGAGCATAATGCATGATCGTATAATAGATATATTTTATAATTTTTATTTGTCCATGCACTAATAATTTTTCTCTAAATGTGAAATTTAGGACATAAATACTATGAAGAAGCGGTTGAAACATAAAAATGATCTTAGCAGTGATGAAAATATGATAGAATACGGGCGTGTTCATAAAGAACGCATAAAAAAAAATGAAAAATATTTCTCATCTCCTGGTTTGGTGAATAAGTAAGCAATTACTCTTCATCACTTTTTATTTCTATGCATATTTAATAAAATTTGTATATAATATATTTGATGATGTAGGCCATTATTTGATAAGTTTTTTTTTATGGGGGAAACTTGGATCCCATAGACAATGACGAGAAACAAAAAGCAAGCAAATACATATCCCTGCCAACTCGTAGAAGCAAACGCCAAGGTAATTCAATGCATGGAGATGAAGCTGACAATACTATTGATCAAATTCTTGATATATCAGATGATCATTTCCAAGGTGTTCACGAAAAATTGGCAGATTCTGAAGTAGCAGAGTTGAAAGAAATTTATTTACAGTTAAATAAAATATTTGAAGGCACATCTGAGGAGATTTGTGTGCAACCTAGTGCCACACCTATTGTGGAAAAGGAGAAACCAATTCAGTCTTTTGCCACAGAAAGCACACCAATTACATCTTCTCCAAGTGAGGTGATAGGAACTACCACACCTTCTTTAGCCACAAGTATGAGTGATTTTCCATCACCTATTCTTGGTTTTGAAGATGTATCAAATTTAGTCAAAAGAAAAAGAATTAGTCAAAGCCTTTATAGTTCCATAGAAAGGGAAGCTAAAGAATGAAAATCAGAAGGGAAGAGGGCTTACATGATTGAGGTAAAAGATGGTGAGCCTACTAGACCAAATGCGTCAAGCTGGACCACAGAGTTGGGCATAAGAATAAGGTCTCATTTGGATGTTACCAAATCCAACTTTTTAGATCAAGATCCAAGAAATGTTGATCAAGTGATCCAAAAAATGGAATTTTTTTTTGAGACTATTGGTGGAAGGATTTCTAGTAAATATTATAAGCGTAGAATGAGAATTTTGATGAATAACTTCAGTCATAAATGCAGAAAATTAATCTTGGATGGAAAAGATAGGGAGAGTAGCTTGACTCCAAAACAATGGGAATATTTGAAGGGAAGTATCCATGCTAAAGAGTATTTTTCAAAGAGTATAAGAGCGAAGAAAGTAAGAGAGCAAGTGAAGGCTCAATATTTTTTGGGTTGGGGTGGGTTGCGAGGCAAACAACAAATATTTGTAAGTATACAATTTTTTTGTTGAATATTGTACATCGTGTTATGTGTTTTGATTTTTCTTAATATCCAAATAGTTTTGCATTGAAAATTATTTGTAGGTTCAAGAAGTTAAAAGAGAACCAGTGGTGAGTGAAATGGCTCATTATATGGCAGACTTGGAAAATTCCAAACATAATTATATGTCAGAAAATCCAATAGAAAGTTCTTTTCCATCTATTGACGTCGAGAGTAGACAAATAGGAGCTTTATCTACTGTTGAAAACCATAGTAAGGATTATAATCATGCAATGCAATGTATAACTGGTTTAATAAAGACAATGCCAACCATAGCCTCCTCCATTGAACCTTTTGTTGCTGCATAGAAAAAGAAGGAATTTAACATTGATTTAGATGAGGTAAGAAAATTATAATTCCCTCGCAACTAGTGCTTCACTTGAATTTGTAATATGTTAATGTTTTGGTTCCATTTCCCTTCACTCATGAAGCCTTCTTTTATTGGCAATTCTTGTCAATCATAGGAAGAAAATGTAAATTTGGGTGGTGCAAGAATGCTAAATGACTCAAAAAAGGGCCATGAACATGTGAAGGTATGTTTTTGTAGATATCTACTAGACCTATATGCTTCTATTTTAGTGTTACTAAGATTTTAATGTTTACATATTATATTTACTATTTTTTTCTATGTTATAACTTATTGTGTTTTAATGTAATATTTCATTTGTGCATAATGAAATCACATATAGGATGTTAATGGAAAAATGGTTACCTTGAGAGTTATAAAATATGATGAAATTGATACACATGAACATTCCCAATCGGTGCCAAATCTTGCAGGTATTTCAGATATTAACTCAGTGAGTGCATATTATTTAGTTCATTAAATATCTATGTATGTTTTCACAATTTAATTGTAATTATTATTTTCCTAATATCTGTGGATACTTTTTTTTTTTACAGTGCTTATTAACTCCGGTAGGGCATGACCTACTCCAGGTAGGTGACATTGAATATATTAGATCCATATGACAGTGCTATTGCTAGCATTGGACGAATTCAGTCAATTTCTATCATACATAGAGTGCCACTTGTTCCAGAAGACACAAATGTAAATTTCGTTAATGTCACAAGTAACATCTCCCTTCCATATGAAGATAAAATAGATGGATGTGTTCGTTTGAAGAAGGAAAATAGTCTCACTCGGTGGCCAATGAAGTATTTGGAAACGTCGTCGATCTAGATGGTATTCTTGTGGTTGTTCATATATAACTTCTCAAATCCAACCACTCTTTTTTGATAACTCGGATACAGAACAAAACATTTTTTTTCTTAATATTTGGACTAAGTTTTGAAACTCCTGATTTGGATTTTATTGCAAATAAAATGTTGACTAAATGATCACAAATATTGTATGGAAGGACTTGGTTACCTTGGATGTCAACTATAAATTTTCCATAGCTTGTTGATTGTATTGGTTTACAAGTTGATAGTTTGGATGATACAATGAAAACATGGGAATATATGGCTTATTGTCAGTGATGAAGGCTTATGGGTAAGTGATTTGTATGTAAATATGTTATGAGGTATTTTTTAATGTATGTTTGCATTTATGAGCTCTTTCTTTAAATATGCATTTCATTGTTTAGACAAAAAATTAAGGCTTTTGAAATGTTGTTTCTTCCTATGGCAAAATATGGAACAAAATCTCTTGTTTCCATGGGGAATGATACACCTTTAGCTATGATGTCAAATAGAATAAAAATAATATTTGAGTACTTAAAGCAGATGTTTTCTAAATTGACAAACCCTCCTATTGATCCAATTCATAAAGCAATTATCACCTGAATGGAATGCATGATTGGTCCACAAGGGGATCTTACAAAAACTAGTAAGAAGAAATTCCATATAATTTCTCTTAAATCTCCTCTTCTTTCCATTGAGGAAACATAACCATTTAAAAATTTAATCACTGAGGTTGGTATACCAAAGTTATTGATATCACATTTCCAAAAGAATGTGGCTCTACATGATTGGAAGAGACCATGGATAGGATATGCTTGGAGGATTGTCCTGTAATTTGTGAAGGTTACAAATTAATAGTACTATTAGAAAGAGGTGGGTAATATAAATTCCTTTACTTCCCTAAATTTTATATTATGGTTATTCTAATAGCCAAAGTAGGCTTGATCATTGTTAATTCAAGGAGTCTATAGAGGAGAGTTGGGGTGTGAACTATCAAGCCTTGAATGACTTATTCCAGATATGAAAACAAAGAAATGATACATTTATATATGAGGTTGTTGTTCAAATGATTGAAATATACAATGAACAAGTCTAGGATACTGATTATATTTCACATTGAACCCCTAGGCACAACAACTACACTGGGAAGAAGTGCAGATTAAATCTCAAATGGAGGGCCTCTTTGTTGAGAATATCAGGAAGCTTTTAATGATGTCTATGAGCAAGAGGGTATTGCTGGAGAAGATTTCCCACTTAGCTACTAATATGGGTATCCCCATGGATTTCAGAACTAATTTATGCAACAAGTATCCTGAATTTTTTGAGGTTTTGATACAGTTTATGGGCTTGCATTAGAGTTAACTTCATGGGATCCTACTCTTGCAGTATCTTTTGTAGAAAATATTATAAAATGTAAAATATTTCAAATTCATATAACTCCGAGAGGAAATATTTTAATAGATAATCACATACAGTGAATTCAAAGACCAACACCATAACCATGATGGCCCTTATGGAATTCCCACCAAAGGTGTGATCCTCAAACATTGGCCTGATGAAATAGAAAAGAGAGACACAAAAGACAATGCAGGGCCAACTTTAATGGAATGGATAAGTTTTAGAGGATCCTCTGCACCCACTTGACAAATATTCGTGCACAAAAGAGATATTTTTTACATCTCTTGAAGGCCTGTAATATTAGGCTAACCAAACAATCCTGGAATTTTTTCTCACATTCATCCTTTCCTAGACATTGACCTTCTACTCCATAGACATTTAATGAATCATTGTGTCACCTATATTAACGATTTATTTCTACTCAAACTCCCAAGAATCTATGAAAATTGGCACGCTTTACTCCACTTATAAAAACAAGTTTCAAGTTTCAACTAACTTATATTATGTAATATCAGTGAAGCTCTATTCGATTGCATTAGCCTACAAGTAATTTAAATTCAACAAGCTCACTCTATCTCAAAATTCGATGGGTTGAGAAGCATGCCTGTGCAGTAATTCATGAGCTGTTGAGTCTTACAGTGGAGAAGAGAACACTGGTTGATACTTTGACTCATTTCAGGCATGCCTTCAAGTTTTCTAACAAGGTAAAATTCAGGAAATTTTTAGCTCTGGATTCCTCAAAAGTTATAAATTGTTAACCCACTAGTTGAGTAATAATGTAAAATTAAAGTGTTACCCAGTTCAGTAACAATGAAAACTATTGACTATTAAATATTGACTGTTTTAGAATTTGGAAGTTACATCAATATGTTGTTAATGCTTACATTTTTTTAAGTGATAGCCCTTGATGAATGTCGGAAGAAAAATCTTGAAGAAGCTAAACATGAAGCAATGAAAACTAGTGTGAATCCCTCCACACAGGCCAAGAATATGGGTATGCATTTCTTTTATTCAACTTATGTGTGACTTCAATTGATGGAATTTCCATTAGCTGTGGTGGCATACTGTATTTTTGTGACATCAGGTTCTTTTCCTCCCTGCTCCTTTTGGTCCATAGCTCCCAAAATTTGGTGTTTTTTTATACATTATGTATTGGGGTTCCCATGAACAGAGATGGTGGAAAACGTATTGGAGACTCACTGGGGCCCTGTGTTGGAGGAAGCTAGATTCTCATTACCTCCCGAAGCTTCAAGCAAGGATAGTGGAAAGATGTTGGAGGATGGACCTGATATTGGTAATGAATATATGGGCAATCTTAGTTTGGTGTTTTTAGTTTTTATTTCTTGGGATTTTGACTACTAGGTTAGCATCACCAAATTATTTTTTCCTCTTCACTGCATTATGTCTTGAACTGAGCATGTTTTACAAAGTATTCATATAGCAGTCTTATCTATTTTTAAGTTTCTGACTTGAGGATTATGGTTTCCTGAAAATTTCTCTAGGTTCCTTCTTTCAACATATTTAAGGTTATTTTTATGTTGCTAAATTTAAAAATTTGATTACTTACGTGCTGGAGAATGGAATTTAGCATTTTGCAGTGAAGAACTATTAAAATTCAAAGTATTTTGTTTTAACGTCTTTTTTATTTTCCACCTTTCCCTAGGTGTGTTATTTTGGAATGAGTTATTTGGTTTCTTTGTTACTTCAATTTGTCCAAGGGAAACAAGGGTTTGGAGAATCCTAGCTTAAAATGGTGCAATTAGAACCTGATGCAAAGTTTGATATTATTTCTACAGAAGATGGAATCATACCTGGCAGGCCACTTCCTTCTGAATTCCATGCAGAACCACATACAGACTATGATGAAGCAGCAGTTAAATAGGGTCTGATGCACCAGAAGTAAAGTGCAGCAGATTGTTGTCAAGCTTTCTTAGACCAAGAAAAAAATGTTGAACAAGGTGAAAAGAAGTGTAAAAAGGATGGTGGCAAAAGTATAGGAGACTCACTCGGGCCCTGTGTTGGAGGAAGATGGATTCTCATTACCTACTGAAGCTTCAAGTGAGGATAGTGGAAAGATGTTGGAGGATGGACCTGAGATCGGTAATGAATATATGTGCAATCTCAGTTTGGTTTTTTCGCTTTTGATTTCAATCTTATTCTTCTTTTCGTTGCACACTATTGTTTACATTCTTTGAGATTTCATTACCCTTATGTCTTGGGTGACCAGGTATTGGCTTGGGTAGGAAGCATAGAGCCCCCTGCATTTCGTCTTTGACAAACATTAATAATGCACGAGGTAGAGAGGTAGTAAGGGAGAATAATAGTTTGCAAGGGTTTTGGTTTTTCTTGCTTACTACATTTTTTATTGGCTTTTGTGATCATTCCATTGTCTCTATCCTTGGATACTAGGGCTCTGCTCGAGTTGAAGAAATCCATAAGCCAAGATCCTATTGGCATTCTCTCTAATTGGAACGAAAATGAAAACTACCCTTGCTCATGGAGTAGGCTTACAAGTGATGGCTTAGGAAGAGTTGTGGGCCTCAACATTAGCAATAGCTTGGATGGGAATAATGGGGTATGGGAATAACAACCTTGTTGAGCCATGCTCTAGGTTTTTACACTTTGCCACATCTAGAATAGAACTTTCAACAAGTTGTTCAAGAGCTAGGATTTTGCCGGAATCGCTCCCTTCAATTGCCTTGTCTTTCGCTTCATAACTTTGTGGTAAAAAGGGAGTATTCTGGATTATTTGGTTTGGTACCGAGGAGGAAATCAGGTGGATTTTAGGCTTACAGGTAAATTGTATCCATTTGTTGGAAATTTGATAGATTTTCACATTTTATTGCTGCCTTATAATGAAATTTATGGAGGGATTCCAAGAGAAATAACAAAACTAAGGGCTCTAGAAGTACTTCAACTTGAGGACAATTCTTTTAATGGATAAATTTTGTTGGAATTAAAGGAATTAATTACCTTATGTGCACTTAACCTTGGGTATAATTTCCTTAGTGGAAGCATTCCTATGGAGCTTGGCATATGTCACAAATTTCAAGTATTAAATCTAGCAGGAAACATGCAAAATGGGTCAATTACCCCAAGTCTTGGGGATTTTAGGGAGCTAACTTTTTATCTTCATCTTTTAATCAACTCTTTGGAGTGATAGAAGTAGATCTATTGAGAACGTGCTAATCCCTAGAGTATTTCCATCTATCGAGTAACTCATTGATTGGTGAAATTCCTGCACAGATGGGGAATTGTTCTAGACTTAGTTTCATTTCCCTATTTCCAAATATTTTAGATGGAGTTATCCCAATAGAGATTGGAAAATAATCCATTCTTGAAATGCTAGATTTTTTAAGGAACTCCCTCACTCATGAGATTCACAAGGAGTTGGGAAATTTCCATGAGAATTATGTACTTGTGTTCACAAATCCACTGGACTACACCCCTAGAAAAAATTATATGATTCTGAGCCTACTAGTGGTTTATAAAACAATGAAAATTTAAAGCTCAACTATTTTTAAGAACATATTCCTGCCGATCTTATCACACTTCCTTGGGTTAAGATTATTTGAGCTCTACAGAAAACTCAAAATGGAACCTTCCCTGAGGGTTGGGGTGAATGTAGTAGCTTGGAGATCCTTAATTTGGGTCAAAATATTTTGACTAGTCAAATTCTTATAGTTTTGGGTAGATGCAGGAACTTGTATTTTCTCGCTTGAGAGGCAATCAACTTAGAGGGATTATCCTGAATTTCTAGTTTCTTTTATGCTTTACTTTAATGTTAGTGGAAACAAATTATCTAGCAACATTTCAACTTGCTCGAATAATAGCTTGACCAAACCACCACTGCTTTCAATAAATGATTTTTTCGATAGTTCGCAAGCTTAGGTCACCTTTGCTACTCTTTATTTGTCTATGTTTATGTGTGGTCTTGGGGAAGCAATCCAAATACTTCTATTATATCTAATCTCTTTATGTGTGGTCTTTGGGGAAGCAATCCAATCACTTCCATTCTATGTAAGGGTTTGACGGTGCTTCATGATTTCAAACAGTAACAACTTCACTGGTTTGCTTTCTCCACCACTAATAGATGAAGAGATAATGAAAGAACAACCATATTATGGATTATTATTAAATGACAACCAATTTTTAGGGAATATTTATAGCTCCCTTTTTACTTCATAATAGATATTTCATATCTTTGCCTTGAATTTCAGGGCAATCAAATATCAGGGGAAATTCTTGCAGAGGTACTAGGGAATTATAAATCATTGAAGTGCTTAGAGACCTCACATAATCAAATTAAAGGATCAATATCATTCACCCTTGGGAATATAACATCGTGAATGCCCTATTCCATATGCTATGAGTGCTCTAGCATATATTTGCACCATTCACATAGCTTTTAACAATTGACATGTGGGAGCTCATACATTTGCTCATTATATAGAACTCAGGAACTTTTTAGCTCTAGATTCCTCAAAAGTTATAAATTGTTAACCCACTAGTTGAGTAATAATGTAAAATTAAAGTGTTACCCAGTTCAGTAACAATGCAAACTATTGACTGTTTTATAATTTGGAAATTACATCAATATGTTGTTAATGCTTAATTTTTTTTAAGTGATAGCCCTTGAAGAATGGCGGATGAAAAAGCTTGAAGAAGCTAATAAACATGACGCAATGAAAGCCATTGTTAATTCCTCCATAGAAGCCAAAGATACGGGTATGCAATTTTTCTATTCAGCTTATGTGTGACTTCAACTGATGGATTTTTGGTTAGTTATGATGGCATAGTATTTTTTTGTGACATCAGGTTCTTTTCCTCCCTGCTCCTTTTGGTCCACAGCTCCCAAATTTGAGAGTGTGTTTATACATTATGTATTGGGGTTCCCATGAACAGAGATGGTGGAAAAAGTATTGGAGACTCATTGGGGCCCTATTTTGGAGGAATCTGGATTCTCATTACCTCCCGAAGCTTCAAGCGAGGATAGTGGAAAGATGCTGGAGGATGGACCTGAGATCGGTAATGAATATATAGGAAATCTAAGTTTCGTGTTTTCACTTTTGATTTCCTGGGATTTTGATTACTAGGTTAGCATCACCAAATTATTTTGTCCTCTTCACTACATTATGTCTTGAGAGTGTGTTTTACAAAGTATTCATATAGCAGTCTTATCTATTTTTAAGTTTATGACTTGAGGATTATGGTTTCTTGACAATTTCTCTAGGTTCCTTTTTTCAACATATTTAAGGTTATTGTTATGTTTCTAAATTTAACAATTTGATTACTTACGTGTGAAAGAATGGAATTTAGCATTTTGTAGTGAATAACTGTTAAAATTCAAAGTATTTTGTTTTAACATTTGTTTTCTTTTCCACCTTTCCCTAGGTGTGTTATTTTTGAATGAGTTATATTGTTTCTTTGTTACTTCAATTTGTCTAAGGGCAACAAGGGTTTGGAGAATCCTAGCTTAAAATGGTGCAATTAAAGCTTTATGCATATTTTGATATTATTTCTGCAGAAGATGGAAAAATACCTGGCAGGCCACTTCCTTCTGAACGCCATGCAGAACCACATACAGACTATGACAGAGCTACAATTAAATGGGGTCTGATGCACCATAAAGAAAGTGCTGCAGATTGTTGTCAGGCTTGCTTAGACCAAGAAAAAGGTGAAAAAAAGTGTAACATTTGGGTTTACTGTCCATTTTAACCTGGTGTCTATTCTCCAGATATATATCAGCACAAGCATCAAGAATGCTTGCTAAAGCAGGTAGAATTCTCATGCTTCCTCTATTGGATATCCTGCATCTTCTGCTATGTGGATTCATAACGAAGATTGTGCTTTGGATATTAGATTATTTTGTCAACAAATATGTTGAAATTGATTTTTTGGGGAATATACATACATATTTATGCAATTTTGAGCCTTTCTTGCTAAATCAGGGACAACTTACTAAAGGGTAGTTTGAAATTTTGTGTTTGTTCTTATTCAAGTTTGAGTTTATTTCAAGACTACTACATTCTATGGTCATGTGTGACTATGAATTATAACTTTATATAATTTTGATGTTTCTAGGTTGGAGACTGTACTTTTTTCATTGGAGGATTCTACTATTCATGCGCCCAAGGCTCTTGAGTTACTTGGTATGATTCACGCAAAATTGGTTGTTGAAGGGACATTCTTTATTCAATATAGCAAGGGAAATCAAGGATGGAGGTACATAGACAGGAAGCTTATTAGAAACAAGGGGATTTTGAGGTATTTCTCAAGAAGAAAATTTCAAGGTAGTCTGCTCACAATTTTAATGCCCGATCAATTTTGTGGTTTATCTGTGATCTTTCATGTTGACAAGTGAAAGGTTGGTTAGTGTTCTCATCCCCAAATTTCAGCAAGTTGGCCCTACTTCGAAGGCACCATGTCTCTTCGCAGGCCTTCAGAATCTTAGTGCGCTCAGATTCCATCAAGTAGATGCGCACCTTTGATTCATCCATTTCAAATCCTTAATGGTCAGACGAACTAATTGCAGCAAGTTCCTTTTCAATAGATTGAAAAGTCTATTCATCCTGAATGCTATTCTCCTTTTCCCACACCCTAGTGAGCCTCTTGACCTATTTCATCTTGTAAGCGAAGAGAGTAGAGGGGTCTAGGTTCGGTGGTCCTATATGGGTAGTCCAGTACTGAGTGAAAAATTCAACATAGGATGCATCCTGAAGCCATGTAGCATTGAATCTGAAGGGTGCCCTTGGCTTTGGTGTGCATCCAGCAAGTTCCATAAAAATGGGAGAGTGATGAGAGAGTCCCCCCTATCTAACCCACTGCCAATAGTTTGGGATATGGGCAAGAATGTCCTCATGGACCAAGAATCTGTCCAATCGTATGGCAAGGGAGGCTTGTCCTGTACACTTATTATGCCAAGTAGGTTGTATTTTTGGGGACAGAATGTCCACAAGCCAGTGCATTTTAATGAGGGTCTGAATCTGTTCAGATAGGGGATCGAATTGAGTGAAATTTCCCCGTGATTCAGCCTGCCCGAGAGAGAAATTGAGGTCACCACCGAGTATGAGCCTGTCATGATTCATGAGGGGGAGGTTGAGGAAATTATCTCAAAATGTGAGTCGATTAGAGCATGGCCCACATATGTTGAAGATGTCAAAGGGAGATTTGAATTCAGTCGATTGTATGCCGACCCCCAAGTATCCCTCTCCTCCCCAGATATTAAGGAGATTTATCGACTGGGGTTTGATTCCCAGTACAATGCCAACCAATCGGCCACGAGCATCCATGGCATGAAAGTTATAGCTAGGTGTTGAAGCCTAGAAAATCTCTGCTTCAAACATCGGGGAAAACCACCCGGTCGGGACCTTAAGACAACTCCTTTTCCATTTGGTATGGTGGCTCCGACTGGATTTAAAGGACCAGTTTCCTTGTAACTAAATGGATTTGATTGGATGGGTGGAAATGGGACTAAATTAACTGAAATAAAACTATCTAATTTTAAGCTAAATACTGATAAAGAAATTCTAACACTAACCCGGGTAATTATATGTGAATACAACTTAAGATTGTTCCAATTCAACAATAACCATGAAAATGTATTATTAATTAAATTGAAATGTGCAGAAACAAATAAAGATAACTCTGTTTAAGAAATTAAACAGAGTTATATTAGCATATTGCATTCATCATTGTATACTATTTACATGTAACTATGAAAAATAACGTTTCAATTATACTCAGAAATGATATATAAAAGGAAGCGTTGTGAAAACAAATATACATATAAATGATAGCAATTTTAAAACGAATATCATAAGACAAAAGAAATCAACAGTGAACAGATAGAAATACCTTGTTCATCTTGAGGACTTTCAAATGCAATCTGATACTCTATCCAGTAACTCTAATGCAAAATCAAATTCCAAGGTACAGAAATGCAACACTTCAAAGATAATTCCGCATGAAAATCACCAGATGTGATCCTTTTCAAAAAATATATAAGACAATGGAGTACAGAAATGCAATCTCCAAGTCCAAAAATATTAAGATCCAGAACCCCTCTCTAAATGCATGAGAGGGGTTTAAATACTACTTAACTAACTCTAAAAATAGTTTATTACAAAAATTAAGGATTCGGTTCAATGACCGTCCTTTTCCTAGGCTAAAATACAGTGAAATTAAAACTAAATCTATCTATCTATTAACTTGATCTATAAGCTTGTAGGAATCTAGCATACTTTTGAGAAGATGCGGTTGACCGACTTCAGAATTCAACTGTCCTGAAAAGACAGAGTCGACAAGCGTAGGAGCAATCTTCTCTGTAGCATTGATGATACAATTGAGCGCATTATGCTGACTGTGTGGCTTCACCAAGTACATCCAGTATGAGTTCCAATTCAATCTTGTCAGCCCTTGGATGGATTTTGCTCTTTCTTCTGCCTTTTGCCTCCATTCTGTTTGCAGTTGATTTGCCTGTGGGAGATATCCTGGAACAAGCTTGTGAACTGTTAGCTTTTTGGGGGGTAAATTTCCGCCCATACACCCAAGGAGAGTGTTTGTCGGTTTCTTCGTAGCCTTTCTTCTCGCTCGATTTGTGCATCCCAATTATTGAAAAATATTTTCTCATATTATACTTTTTAGCCAAAGTAGTTCCTTTTTGTCAATTTATCCTTTTGCAGTAGTTTTCCTTTATGCCGAACATGGTTCACATCTTTTTTCTTTGCTCAGCATTAAGTGTCTTGAATTTGATCAATGTTTCCTCATTTTGTCTTATAGTTATTTCAAGTCTCTTCGAATCTCAACTTTTCTCAAGAAGAGCTTTATGTTTCTCTGAGAACTCTTGATCTCCAACAGCTTCTTTAGTAACTTCTAAAAGTTCTATAGAGGATAATTTTGGCAAACTCACATACCTTATCTTGTGGTAGAAACTGTGTCAATTTGCCCACTTGGATATTCGAACATGTGAACAGCGTCTGAAACATCCTTTTTTGGTACTGTCCACTCATGTTTGATTTTATTCAATGGTTCATCTCTTTTGGTCCATTCCTGTGTGCATTCTGACAGATTTGCATGTTCTTTGGCAAACTTTTCCATAAATTGCTTATTATAAGGTGCTTGAGGTTCCGGCAAATTATACATCAGCTTCACATCTTCCGTGGTGAATGACCCGATTAGCTCTTCAAATGGGGTTCTAAATTGCCTATCTGAAATATCAGTGATGTCCAGCACCCATTTTATCATGTTTGTATACGGGAGAATCCTTCGCCTTGCTGCTATTCTATGCAGAAATGAGCAAGTCAAGTCTCTAAGGGTTGCCTCAGACGTATTCTGGGAACCTGCTGTAGCTACAACTTTTATCACCACAGGGTTTTCTTCCTCTAGCAGATTATACATTCCTTCCCAAGTAGATATACCAGCATCCTTGTTACAGGCGGTGTCTGCATATAGAGAAGCCATCTCTTTGTTTTCAAAACTCGAGCTCTTCTCCTTCTTACCCATAGTGTTTAGCGGAAGCTTTGTATAGACGTTTGCTCTTTCGTGCCTGCGTTTTACGAATAAATGAGAGTAATGGCATAAGAAAGGTGATGAGACTGTTTAAAATGTGAAAGCGGATGAAATATGATATTTTAATCGTGAAATGACTTTCAATCCGAACACAACCTCATTTCACATTAATAATCAATCCAATCATTTAATATAATCATTAAAGCGCATAACGGATTTGACATATGGGAAGATTGCCTTGGGATAGCGCGCTTATATGAATCTGCGACATTGCGATCTGTGATTTGCTGCGCAATATCGCAATATCGCGATGTCACAATATCGCAAAATGAAGTCATCGCAGTTATGAAAATAGCGCAAAAGCGGAAATTGCGCAATAGCACAAAAGCCCATATCACAAAAGTGCAAAATCACAAAAGCGCAAAAGCGCAAAATCGCAAAAGCGCAAAAGCGCAAAAGCACAAAATCGCAAAAGCGCAAAAGCGCAAAATCACAAAAGCACAAAAGATATTCATTAATCATTTCTGTTTTCTGCGCTATGGGATCTGCGATCAATGCATTTTATATATATCATTTTGTTATGGATGTGCTATCTTGTTTAAAGAGCAATTTTATTATAATCTATCATAAACTTAAGTGTTTCTAAATATTTTTTCTAAGGGATTTCTATAAGTTTATGATATAAAGTTTTATTTGAAAAGGCAAACAAATCCTAATTGATTTTTTGGATTTTTTAACTAAGGGTCCTCATTTATTTATTATTATTACTAATAATAAATAAAAGGGGGGTTGTTGCTCGTCACAACAATTGGCGATTCACTGAAAGAAACAGTTATCTCTGAAAAAATAAAATGAACATTCTATCTTTAGTAAGTAAGGGTTTTTAAAGATAATGAAAACTATCTTAGGATAATTCAAATAAAATGTAACTAAAAAAAGAAATAAAAATCATTTCATAATTTCTTTCTAATCCCTTAAGAAATAACAACATTTTGGGTTATATCAAGCTTTGATTGGTGTTAATAATGAAGTAAGTGGATCTGTCCAAGTTTTGGTTTTATAATATACTCTATTGCCATAGGTATTGCCTCTGCTGCCAGCAAACGTTCATAGTCTCGACACGGTTACCTTTCAACCATTAACCATTCATTGTCTCATCCAACTAAAATTATGATTTTTTAAAAGATAAATTCATAAGACCTATTATCTCATGTTTTTGTATTTTATTTATTTTTATTTTAAGAGCCATTGTTCTGGTTTGGCAGCCAGTTCATAACAATTCCATTCACTAGTTATAATTAAACTGAACAAGCTGGCTCGTGATGAGACCCCTTGTCTTATATTTATAAGCCATTACCCTGTTTTGGTATGCAGTATTGGTAATGTCAGTTTTATTACTCCTTATGAACATGGTAAGTCGGCTCGTAATGAGACCTCTTATCTCTTAAAATTTTCGTATAATTTCTTAAAATTACATTCTAAAAAATCACAACTTAAATGGATGGGGTGAAATAGTTTTATCCTTAAGAATCAATGGATGACAATTTTCAGAGTTTTTTTAGTTCCAAAACTTTGAAAAAACCTTTACTTTAATAGATAACCTTTCCCTGCTTAATAAACTTATAATGATTTACATTCTTCTCAAGTTTTCAAAAGATCATGTAAATGATTGAAATAATATTTCAAAGTTTAACATATTATTTTAAACTATTCAAAAACTCTGATCATTACTTTAAAAATTCTTATTTACACAAAATAAATATTTATAATATTTTTCCGAAGAAATTTTCTTAAATAGTAAACAGTCAATTAGAGACTCATAAACAACCTTTATTTGCAAAAAAAATAAAAAACTTTGCAGAAAGAAATATGTACAGTTTAAGAAGGGGTTACCTCCTTATGAAAAGAATTTCTTCAAGATAAGCCCATTTACAGGAAGAGACTCTCTCTTACCTGTTAGATCTTGGAGTATGAATGTATTTGAGCTTATCTTCTCCATGATCTGAAATGGTCCAAGCCACATTTTCTGAAATTTGGTATGTTTACCTTTCTCTTCGTGTGCTTTATCCCATTTCAAAACGAGATCACCAATTGAAAAAAAATTTGAGCCGGTAGAACTTGCATCAAAAGAAGATTTTACAAGTTGTTGATGATTTTCATGAGTAATTTTTGCTTTATCCCTATCTTCTTCTAATTTAAGGATTTGATCATATCTCAATTGAATGGATGAAGAAGGATTTTCTTCAATAAACTGCACTAGGGCTAATGATGGAAGAGTTAAATTTGATGGTATCACAGCTTCTTTTCCATAAACCAGATTGAAAGGTGAAGTCCCTATTGAAGCTTTTTCAGTGATACGATCAGCCCATAACGCAAAGATTAAATATTTGTGCCAATTCTTTTGATTTTGATCAACAGTCCTTTTAATGATTTTGATAAGGTTTTTATTAGTGGATTCAGCCAAACCATTACCTTGTGGATAATAATTTGCTGAATATTTTAATTTAAAACCTCTTTTGACTGCAAATTCAATTAAACTATTTTCAGAGAAGTAAGATGCATTATCAAAGACAAGAGCTTGAGGTACACCAAACCTGGTTATGATGAATTGATCTATGAAATCAATAATTGCATCAGAATTGGCTACCTTCAAGGGAATTTCCTCTACCCATTTTGTAAAGTAATCAGTTGCAGTAAGGATGTACTTGTGCTGTTTGGAAGAATGTGGTACTATTTCACCAATAATGTCAAGCCCCCATTGTTCGAATGGTTGCTCAATAGTTACTGGTTGCAAAGGAAAAGCTGGTTTCCTTTGTCTTCCACTTGCAGTTTGACAAATTTGGCACTTCCTTATGTAATCATGCATATCTTTGAAAAGGGTAGGCCAGTAATAACCAACACGAATTATTTTGTGAGCTGTGGTATCACCTCCAAAATGAACTCCTGTTGGTCCATCATGCAATTCCTGCAAAACCTTTTCAGCTTCAGTTTTTTCAAGACATCTTAATAAAATTGAATCATAATTTTTTCTAAATAACACATTATCAATGATCTCATATTTAATAGCCTTTAACCTTAAAGCACGTTTACTCTTATAGCTGAGATTAGAAGGAGCATACCCATTTTTCAAGTAATAGATAAGATCAACATACTGAGATCCGGAATTTGTAACATTTATCTGACTTACTTGAATATCTTGATTTGAATCTTGATGTTCTGGTATGTTATGAGCTCCTGCCAATAATCTGCAAAAACCTTGTCCTCTAACAATCTTAGCTGGTTTAATATCAATATCATATTATTGCAAGGCTGTTACCCAGTTAGCTCTCTTTTCTCCTACTTCTTTTTGAATTAATAATTGCCTCACTACAGAGAATGGGACAATGATTTTTGTATGTGTTTTCAAGAGAAAAGGTCTGAAATGTTTGATTGATTTAAACACAACAAAGGCTTGTTTTTCAACATCGAAATAATTAAGCTCAGCTCCTTGCAGATTTGAGCTAAAGAAAGAAATTGGTGCCTCAATTTTCTGATCATTGAGCTGAGTTAAAACAGCTGCATAGAATGTTTCGGTGGCCAAAGTATACAAAGTAAAATCTTTAGAAAAATCCGGGGTATTCAATGCTGATGCATTAATGATCGCTTGTTTGATTGCCTCAAAGGCTTCTTTCTCTTCATGCCCCCATTTGAATACTGAATTATTCTTGGTCATATTTTGCATAGGTAAAACAATTAAAGAAAAATCAGGAATGAATCTTTTAACAAAATTGATCTGTCCAAGAAATGATTGCATGGATTTTTTGTTATGAGGTAAAGAAATATCAGAAATTTCTTTCACTCTATCTGGATCAATATATATACCATCTTTTTACACAACAAATCCTAAGAGTTTTCCTTCATCTAAAGCAAAGAAATATTTCTTTGGATTTAAGGAGATACCAAACCTTCTACATCTTTCAAATATTTGTTTTAAATCATGTAGATGATTGGTTCTCTTTTTTGAAAATACTGTTATGTCATCAAGATAAACAACAACTGATTTATTGATCAGACCTTTAAATGCTATGTCCATGGCTCTTTGGAAAGTCGCTCCCGCATTTATTAGACCAAAAGGCATTTTCTGATAAGCATAAGTTCCCCATTTTGTTCTGAAAGTTGTTTTCAATCTGTCATCTGGATGAACTAAAACTTGATTATAGCCCGAAAATCCATCAAGAAAAGACATAAGTTTAGAACCAGCTACCTTTTGAAGTATCTGTTCCATGGTTAGTAATGGGAAATTGTCTTTTAAACATGTCTTGTTTAAATTTCTGAAATCAATACAGATTCTTATATCACCATTCTTCTTCCTTACAGGTACCATATTGGAAACCCAATTAGAGTGCCTGACTGGAAAAATGATTTTGGCTTTCAAAAGTTTATTAAGTTCTGATTTGATTTGACTTTCGAGATTTGGATGTATCTTTCTCAACTTCTATTGAACAGGTTTAACATCAGGAAGCATTGGAATTGTATGTTGAATAACCGAAGTATTATACGTTTTTAGATCATCGTAATTCCAGCAAAAACGTTTTTATACTTGTTTAGTAGTTTAATGAATGCATTCCTTTCCTCTGGTGTTAAATTGAGTCCTAAGTTAATGTTTTGAGGTTTAGAATCAGACCCAAGATTTACTAATTCAAACTTCAAAGTGGAACTTTGAAGTTTCGTATTAGTGACTTTCTTGAATCTGTCTGCAATGTCATATAAATCCTCTAATTTAACAAGAGATTTTGGAATGGGGTTTTCATTACCTTTTGAAGCAATTTGTAAATCATGATCATCTTCGTCAATAATTTTCTCATCATATGATTTCTCTGAAGTCATGAAATTTAGAATATCTTGATCATGATAGAATACTCCCCAATTTGTAACATTATCTGGGACAGATGGACGAAAAATCAATTCTACAGAAAATCTATCAGGACTGCAATCTTCAGCAGGTAGGAGTTTAGATGCAACATTAGCTAACAAGTCAGTTGATGTATTCTGATTCCTAGGAATAGGAGAAATATTGAATGCTATAAAATGAGTGGTGAGGTCTTGTACTAGGGTTTGATAGTGCTTAAGGTGTCTTGAAAGGTAATGAATAGTATTCCTAACTTGTTTAATGACAATTTCGGAATCACCAAAAACTTTCAAGTATTTAACATCTAACCCTATAGCTTTATAAAGTCCTTGAACCAAGGCTTCATATTCTGCGGTGTTATTAGTACACTCAAATTCTAATCTACATGACAGCATGGTTTTCTCCCCATTTGGATCAATTAAGATGCATCCAGCTCCAGCTCCATCACTAGACTTCGATCCATCAAAATATAATGACCAAAATAAAGACTTATCTATTGGCTTATCTACAATTACATCAGAAATATTTACAATTCTGGAAGAATCAGATTGTGAAAAATTTTCTATCTGAGAAACGAAAGTATTTACAGAAAAAGGTGATTGAGGAGCTTTAAAATTTCCAAGAAATGATTCAGCGGAATAACCTCCAAGAATATTGTTGTTGAATGCCACAGGTTCATTAGGTTGTTCAAATTTAGTGACAGTGTGCATCATATGTTTTTCTCGTTCAATTTTGATTTGATTTGGTTTCCCTTTGTAGGGAAGCCACATGTGTGAATAATCAGTTGAGATATAGCCATTAAGTTTTGCAGACCAGTCCCTGCTCAAGATTAATCCATAGAATTCAGGAATATCAGCAATCAAAATATCAATTCTTTGGACAATCCTAGGATCTGAGGCTAATCTGATAATAACTGAATTGATTTCTCCTACCACTTGAACTTTAGAGCGATCCAATTGGATGATATGAACTGCTGATTTCTGTGGTTTAATATTCAGTTTGGCACAGACAGAAGTAGGCATTATATTGGAAGAAGCTCCAGAATCAATCAAACAATTGTGCAGATTTTTATTGTACATCTCATAAGTCAAAAGAAAAGGAGGAGTTTGAGAATTTGACTTTTCTCCAATGAGCACTGTATCAGTAGCATCTACCTTATCTGGTGGCTTACCAATTCCTCTTGCTGCTTTTGCAACTACACCGCTTGGTAAAGGAGCAATTGGTGTAGCATTTAATTCTTTTAATAGTAACTTTTGCTGGTGTTTTAGTTTGCTGAGTTCATATAAGGAAATGTTGGCTTTGATATTTTTCATGTCTTGGACAATGTTGTATTCCATAGGATCTGACACTAATAAAGTTTTTTCTGTTGATGTGAGAGGATTAGAAGAAGATGGCTGATTTTGAGTAGGTAATGAAGAAGTTTTCTTCACAGTGGGTTTGTCTTTGGTACTTGGAGTTGTAATTTTCTTTTTAGGAATTGTTTGCACTGGTTCTGCTGTAGATTTACTCCTAGTACTTATAGGCATAGCTTCTTCACTATCAGAATTAGGGAGAATAAAATCCCACATTCCATTCAATTCAGCTATTTCTTCATTTTCGTCTTCTTGATCTGATACTATAGATGTATCATCTTCTTCTTCCTCTTCTTCTGATTCTGCATTAGAGATTGCATTAGGAGGTTTAGATTCAACTTGGTTTCTTCTGAAATTTCGGAATGGTTTCTTGGTAGAAGTTTCAACCACTTGTTTTTTAATTTCAACCATTTCATTTGACATGGTTTTAAGAACTTTCTGTAAACCTTCCATGTCATATGGATCTTTGGCCTTTTTCTTTGAATCATCTTTGAAGCTTACCTTCTTTGATTTCCTTTCTTCAATAGCATTTTTCTTTTCCAGAGAAGTAATACGTTTTTCCACTGCAATAGCTTCTTTCATATTCTTAGCTAATGTAGGCTTTGCAGCTCTGTCTACGAAAATTGCTATGTTTGAGGGTAAGGCAGTGATATACCATTCAATTCTAACTTGTTCACTGGGTTGTGAATCTACGTGAATTTTATTCAAGAGTCTGTTGAATCTAGCATTGAATTCTTTAATGGGTTCCTTGGGTTCTATCTTCAAATTTGAGAGATCATTGAGTAAAGTTGCAATTGATCGGTCATCTCCAAATTTGGTCAAAAAATGATCTGCAAAAATGTCCCAACTTGTTATAGATCCTGATGGTAATGAAAAATACCATGATCCTACTGTTCCTTGAAGAGTATAAGGAAATAGTCTAACTACAACATCTTCATGTATGACTCCATTTAAATTAATAGCCAGCATAAAGTTATTGATATGTTCTTCAGCTTGAATGTTCAGATCTGGGCTAAACTTTGGAAGCCATTTTCCAGGATTGTCTGGTAAATCATGTAAAGGTGCAGCCACGTTGACTGCTCCTGGAGTAGACCATGGTCTCTGTGCCATTATTGGAATGACTATTGGAGGAGTAGTAGAAATTGGTGGTGTTTGAATAGAAGTTGTTGGAATAGATGATGTTGAGATTGATGAGAATTGAGGAGAAGATGTTTGTGGAGATGATGATTGAAGGAATGATGATGAAACAACTGCACTTTGTTGAGTTGTGGTTTTGGAAATAGGTGATTGAATATGAGATAATGAACTTGTATCACTTTCTGTTTCTGATTGAATTCTTTTCGTTTTGCCCTTACTAGGTAAAGGAAATTCTTTCGGAGGTATACCAAGTTTTTCACTTTGCAACCTAGTAAGAGGTTTCGAAGGAATAAATTTTGAAGTTACACTACCTTCAGATATTTCAGACTCTTCCAGAGATAATGAAAATCCTTTCAATTTATGAATTAGATATTGAACTTCAGGAGACTCAGGATGTTGTTTGTCTGAATGTTTTGAGATTTTGGTAGTGGGTGTTTGAATATTTTCTGCAATTTCTTCTTTAGGATTTTGAATTTCAGAAGAAATTGAAGAAGTTAATGAGGGTGTTTTGCTCTCAGAATGGCTTGTGGATAAAGATTTACTTGCCATTCATAGCTCATGCCCTCCTTCTAGCGCCAAAAATGTTGAAGCCTAGAAAATCTCTGCTTCAAACATCGGGGAAAACCACCCGGTCGGGACCTTAAGATAGCTCCTTTTCCATTTGGTATGGTGGCTCCGACTGGATTTAAAGGACCAGTTTCCTTATAACTAAATGGATTGGTTTGGATGGGTGGAAATGGGACTAAATTAACTGAAATAAAACTATCTAATTTAAACTAAATACTGGTAAAGAAATTCTAACACTAACCCGGGCAATTATATGTGAATACAACTTAAGATTGTTCCAATTTAACAATAACCATGAAAATGTATTATTATTTAAATTGAAATGTGCAGAAACAAATAAAGATAACTCTGTTTAAGAAATTAAACAGAGTTGTATTAACATATTGCATTCATCATTGTATACCATCTACATGTAATTATGAAAAATAAAGTTTCAATTATACTCAGAAATGATATATAAAAGGAAGCGTTGTGAAAACAAATATACATATAAATGATAGCAATTTTAAAACGAATATCATAAAACAAAAGAAATCAACAGTGAACAGATAGAAATACCTTGTTCATCTTGAGGACTTTCAAATGCAATCTGATATTCTATCCAGTAACAATGATGCAAAATCAAACTCCAAAGGTACAGAAATGCAACACTTCAAAGATAATTCCGCATAAAAATCACCAGATGTGATCCTTTTAAAAAAATATATAAGACAATGGAGTACAGAAATGCAATCTCCAAGTCCAAAAATATTAAGATCCAGGACCCTTCTCTAAATGCATGAGAGGGGTTTAAATACTACTTAACTAACTCTAAAAATAGTTTATTACGAAAATTAAGGATTCGGTTCAATGACCGTCCTTTTCCTAGGCTAAAATACAGTGAAATTAAAACTAAATCTATCTATCTATTAACTTGATCTCTAAGCTTGCAGGCATCTAGCATAGTTTTGAGAAGATGCATTTGACCGACTTCAGAATTCAACTGTCCTGAAAAGACAGAGTCGACAAGCGTAGGAGCAATCTTCTCTGTAGCATTGATGATACAATTGAGCGCACTGTGCTGACTGTGTGGCTTCACCAAGTACATCCAGTATGAGTCCCAATTCAATCTTGTCAGCCCTTGGATGGATTTTTCTCTTTCTTCTGCCTTTTGCCTCCATTCTGTTTGCAGTTGATTTTCCTGTGGGAGATATCCTAGAACAGTTTCAGGAATCAAGTTAGCTTTGTGTAAATTTTCATTTACACAATCAGTGAGAGTGTTTGCCGCTGTAGCCGCCTCCTCTGCTGCCTTTTCTGCCCTTCTGATTTGTGCATCCCAATTATTGAACAATATTTTCTCATATTATACTTTTTAGCCAAAGTAGTTCCTCCTTATCAATTTATCCTTTTGCTGTAGTTTTCCTTTGTGCCGAACATGCTTCACATCTTTTTTCTTTGCTCAGCATTAAGTGTCTTGAATTTGATCAACGTTTCCTCATTTTGTCTTATAGTTATTTCAAGTCTCTTCGACTCTCGAATTTTCTCAAGAAGAGCTTTATGTTTCTCTGAGAACTCTTGATCTCCAACAGCTTCTTTAGTAACTTCTAAAAGTTCTATAGAGGATAATTTTGGCAAACTCACATACCTTATCTTGTGGTAGAAACTGTGTCAATTTGCCCACTTGGATATTCGAACTTGTGAACAGCGTCTGAAACATCATTTTTTGGTACTGTCCACTCATGTTTGATTTTCTTCAATGGTTCATCTCTTTTGGTCCATTCTTGTGTGAATTCTGACAGATTCGCATGTTCTTTGGCAAACTTTTCCATAAATTGCTTATTATAAGGCACTTGAGGTTCCGGAAAATTATACATCAGCTTCACATCTTCCGTGGTGAATGACCCGATTAGCTCTTCAAATGGGGTTCTAAATTGCCTATCTGAAATATCAGTGCCGTCCAGCACCCATTTTATCATGTTTGTATACGGGAGAATCCTTGGCCTTGCTGTTATTCTATGCAGAAATGAGCAAGTCAAGTCTCTAAGGGTTGCTTCAGACGTATTCTGGGAACCTACTGTAGCTACAAATTTTATCACCACAGGGTTTTCTTCCTCTAGCAGATTATACATTCCTTCCCAAGTAGATATACCGGCATCCTTGTTACAGGCGGTGTCTACATATAGCGAATCCATCTCTTTGTTTTTAGAACTCAAGCTCTTCTCCTTCTTACCCATAGTGTTTAGCGGAAGCTTTGTATAGATGTTTGCTCTTTCATGCCTGCGTTTTACGAATAAATGAGAGTAATGGCATAAGAAAGGTGATGAGACTGTTTAAAATGTGAAAGCGGATGAAATATGATATTTTAATCGTGAAATGACTTTCAATCCGAACACAACCTCATTTCACATTAATAATCAATCCAATCATTTAATATAATCATTAAAGCGCATAACGGATTTTACATATGGGAATATTGCCTTGGGATAGCGCGCTTATATGAATCTGCGACATTGCGATCTGCGATTTGTTGCGCAATATCGCAATATCGCAATGTCGCAATATCACAAAATGAAGTCATCGTAGTTATGAAAATAGCGCAAAAGCGGAAATTTCGCAATAGCGCAAAAGCGCATATCGCAAAAGTGCAAAATCGCAAAAGCGCAATAGTGCAAAATCGCAAAAGCGCAAAAGCACAAAAGCGCAAAATTGCAAAAGCACAAAAGCGCAAAAGCACAAAATATATTCATTAATCATTTCTGTTTTCTGCGCTATGCGATCTGCAATCAATGCGTTTTATATATATCATTTTGTTATGGATGCACTATCTTGTTTAAAGAGCAATTTTAATATAATCTATCATAAACTTAAGTGTTTCTAAATATTCTTTCTAAGGGATTTCTATAAGTTTATGGTAGAAAGTTTTATTTGAAAAGGCAAACAAATCCTAATTGATTTTTTGGATTTTTTAACTAAGGGTCCTCATTTATTTATTATTATTACTAATAATAAATAAAAGGGGGGTTGTTGCTGGTCACAACACTAGGGTGCATGGCTTGAAGAATATTGACAATCAATGATTCAGGGCCAAGGGTATCTTGGGGGAAAATAATATCACAAGGGGTCAACTGAAGGAGAGAATAATCATGAGGGAATAGATGCATGGGCTATTTGTGCTCTAACGACTCGATCAAGAGTGTGTTGATGTCCATCGGATACCTCCTGACTAGCTTGGACAATGGATTTAGAAATATATGATTTGAAACCACGAGAAGATACCCCAATCTTTGGAGGGGGGAATAATAGCTAATCGATAGGGGGGGATGCAAATAGCTTGGAGAGGGATCTGAGAAAGTATGAGTGGTTTCTTGTAGAGTTATATGAGGCCTCAGAGGAGAGGGGGAGAGTGGGAGAAGGTATAGAGGGAGGGTTCATGGATGAAGGTTGAGGAGAGGAGGGAAATGTCAGCCTAGATATAGAGAGGACCAGTGGTTGAATAACAATAGATACAAAAGAAAAATCAGAAGCAGAGTAAGGGAGTGAAGTAATACCCACAGATGGTTGTGCGGCAGATGCTCTAGAGCGGGTAATGCATGACCAAGGGGGCTGAGCTGGATGAGCAGTAGGGGCTTCATTTGGAACACTGGCCCAAGGGGGTCGACCATGCTGAGAAGTCCTCCGAGTGGGTGCCTGTGCCTGTGGAGTTGATGCAGGAACAAATTCAGTTGGCAGGGACTGTGGAGCCTTCTTTTGTAGGAGTGGGAAGTCCTTGCAGAGATGCCCAACCTCGTGACATATTCTACATCGGTAAGGCACACCTTTGTAATCTAGGGGCTAGATCTAGGTAAATTTCTTCCCTCGCAATGTAATGGACTTTTCTAGGCACTCTCTGGTGTCCAAATGTACTGAAATCCAAGCCATGGTCATGATACCAATTGAAATATAAGATTTTTCATGATCAAGATAGAACCCAAGAGCATTTCCAATGTGTGCGAAGGTATCCTCAGACCAGAAGTGCATAGGTAGCCCAGGTAATTAAACCCATATGGGTTTAGAACCCAAGTGCTCTCGCTCAGGGTTGAATAGAAGGCTCCATATCTTCAACAAGATTGAGGCTTGCTCTATGTGCCCGTAATGGGAAACTACGCATTGAAGGTGTTCCAACTGACTGAAATTGAGTGTAAACCATCCTTTGGGGAGAACGATGACAGAGGGTAAAGCATAAATAAACTGTCCCCATATCTCCATAGTCCATAGCCGAATTCACTCGGTGTTGTATTTCTGGCCCCGAATGTGTCTGACCAAAACCCTCTCCACTGTGTCAAGTACATCGCCCATCCTGTGTTGGTCTCTCAATGCGAGGTCGATACCCTTATTACCTTTATTAACACTTCCCAACTTCTTGGATGAGCGCGGTTGAGATCTAAGGGAGGGTTGCTCCCTCGCCAAGTCTAAGGTAGGTTCCTTCATCGTCTCGAATGGATGTGAGGGTGGATCAATAGGGAGAGTGCCAATAAAACACCCAGATGGAGGGGGGCACAACATCGTTCATGAGGGTTCAGTTGGGGGCATGTTCGGTGGATGTAAAGGGGGTGCAGAAGCGAGCAACGAAGGTATAGGATATAGGGAGGAGGAGATATCTCGGGGAGGGGGGACGACTGTGAAAATAGGAGGGATGTCAGAAAATCATGAGATGCAAGGGATAACAACACAGATAACACTGGATCTACTATAGGAAGGAGGGGGGGGGGGGGGGGGAAGCACTCTAGCAATGCAGATGGAAGAGAATCAGAGTGGTAGGCTAGGGATGAAGATCCCTCCAAAGAAAAATGAGGCCAGGTGGAAGCCCTAGATCCATCTGGAAAAACTGCAGATGCGGGACATGCCTCTACATATGAAAAAGACGGGGAGTGTCATGGAGTGGACCAGATCGGCAAGCCCTCCAATGGGTTTTGGGAATAATCCAATAGCTCATCCTCCATGGCATTCAATGTAGGTCGATCAATGGTTGGAGAAGAGTGCGGGCCATAGAAAGTGCGATAGTGAAAGGAAATAAGGGATGGGTGAGAATCAAGAGGCTACGATAAGAGGTGTAGGCAATCTCAATAAAATCCCTACCCCAGGGCTGACACATGTGATCTTCTACAGGATCGCGATGCTCCAGTGTGTGTCAGATCCCCCTCCATATTACATCATCCCTGATCGTCGAGCCATTCAGAAACCCTTGGCAAAAAAAATCTCAGATCGCCTTCCATCCTCATTCACATAATTCAATCATCAACATGGTAGAGATGTTGTAATGTCGTCAACATTCCTATGTTATACCAAAATTATTTATAGTTAACATTCCTATGTGATACCTGTGTAAAGGATTATTTTGTCAGCCATTAGATATAGCCAACTCAAAAAGACACTTTTCTAGTTATCAGTATTAGTATATTAGTAAAATTGTGACTAATGCCACTCTCTTATTTGGTTCAAATTGAACTGAATCCAAAACTCTAACTATAAATTTTAAAATTGTATATTTATTTTTGAAACTGCAATATGTTAAAAAATATTAACATGACTGTTTATTTTGTTTAAAATTACACAAATTCACAACATACATATGTAAAGGGAGAAAAACAGAAAAGGAAAAATAAGAACTTATGTTTTCATTTAAAACAAAAATCTGATACATATTCATATTAATCCTAGATCCAAACATCAAAACATCTAGCCCCATTGGAAACTTTTCCACATAAAAGGACACCAAATACCGCCTGAAACATGGATGTTGAGTGAGCTATTATCAAATGGCTATCATATAAACCACAAAATTGAAATTTTGTGTTTTTTCTTATTCAATTTTGAGTTTATTTCAAGACCACTACAGTCTATGGTCATGTGCGATTATGAATTATAACTATATATAATTTTGATGTTTCTAGGTTGGAGACTGTACTATTTTCCTTGGAGGATGCTACTATTGATGCACCCAAGGCTTTTGAGTTACTTGGTAGGATTCTCACAAAATTGGTTGTCGAAGGGATATTATTTATTCAAGATATAGCAAGGGAAATCAAGGATGGAGGTACATAGCCAAGAAGCTTATTAGAAATGAGGGGATTTTGAGGTATTTCTCAAGAAGAAAATTTCAAGGTAGTCTTCTCACAATTTTAATGCCTGAGCAATTTTGTGGTTTATCTATCATCTCTCATGTTGACAAGTGAATGTTTGGTTAGTTTTTAGCTCGTGCTCACATTTGTTGGTTCCTGAAGCCCAAGCACTTTATAACAAAAATAGGAAAAGTCAAACAACAAAAATGGTCCACTAGCTCTCTTTTCAATTGCTAATATTATAATGAAGTTTTATTAGAGGCACTGTTTGTTTGTTTGTTTTGGTTAGAAAAGGGTTTGGTATTGATTTTATGTGATTTTAAGTTTATCATATGTAGCATGTTGAGAAACGGAAAGAATAACATGACATTTATTTTGCAGAAATTGATGTTGAAGGAAAATTTCTTTGACATTGTTGATGTTAAGGTATATGTTGTATAAACAATTTATAGTCTAATTTATGTTATTTCTAGTGTTCATTGACTTTCATTTCTTACACTGCATTGTATTTTCTTTTGTTTCCAGAAAATGAAATCAACATTGATGGTAACAAGCATGAGTTGAAAAAAGAGAGCAATAACATTGGAGCGATAAATGCAAAAAGAGAGAGGAGAACTGGTCTGGTGATACCCTTAGAGCCAATATCTCACATAAGACACACATATAAAGATTGATGATCAAGTCTTCAGAGTTGGTGAATTCACCTGTAATGCCTTGACAACACAACGATAATGTTTTGAAGTGATGAAACATCATTTCATGTGTAAATTGTAGTCCAACTAATATTAAGTTGGAAACTCATATTGTAATACTTTAACATTTCATATAATATAATTTATGTGGTTGAAATTATTTATAGTTGCACTTGATTTTATTTAGTATTGTAATTAAAATATGCGACTTAGTGTTTTCATATTAGATGAACATGCACATTGTATAACATTTTTTAAATCACACAAATTAACTTATGTTGATTAATAATGAACAAAAATAAAATGAATATACGACTAAATTAGTAATTTATAATGATTATTAATGAAAGTAAATGAAATGAATATAAACTACTAAAATAGTCATTTATATAATGAATAAATTCCTACTGCAGATGATAAATTTGTGACTACAAATGATGACTAAATTTTTCATATATACGACTATTAGTAACTAATTTACAGTATCTTATAACACGACTAAAATTTAGTCATATCATTCAGTCATTAATTAGTTTTAAACGATGACTAAAATTTGCATATATATGACTATGAGTAGCTTATTTATAGTATCTTATAACACGACCAACATATTGGTCATATTTCTTTGGTCGTTAATTGGTTTTCTAGGGTGATCATATAGTAATATATGTTGTTGTATATTTGGTCATTAATTGTGACATTTAATGACCAAATCAATCACCAAATATACAACTAGATAAAAAAATTGAGATAACCAATTAATGACTAAGCTAAAAACGACCTAAAGTTGGTCGCGTTATAAGATAATGTAAATTAGCTAATATTGGTCACTGACTTTAAAATAGTCATTTATATGAAAATTTTAGTCATTTTTTTAGTAACTAATTAGTACTAGTGTCAATTTGGTGTTGAGTAAGGCCTCCAAAAGTTTCCTGCACTAGCACTTTGCATTTCTGCACCCTCATTCAACACTTTTTGACCAGTATTGGGAGAATCAACTTTGGACAAAACAAATCAAATCCAATCAGCAAAAACAAGGTATATTTGAAAATTAGACTTCAAGCACTTTCCAATGAGCTATCCTGGGCCCAATTTGGACACCTGGAAGACGTCCAAAAGTGGTCTGCAAAATAGTGTTGTGTTTTTTCATCCTGGCGCTACGCATTCAGATGGTTGGCATTGCACGTTTGGATAGGCATTGCACCCTCAGCCAGTGGTGTTCCGCTCCTGTACAGTGAAGACTTGTGAGAGCTGTGTCACTTCAAACACTTCAAAACCACTTCCAATCTTCTCCTAAATTCCTCCAAGAGCCCTAAAGCAGTAAGTACATCTCATATACCTTATTCCTATGATATTTGATAGCTCTTGAATGCATTGAAGTGAACCCTAATTTCAGTTGATAATCATTGTCTATCCACCTTGTTTATCCTTATAAATAGAATTTGAGTCATAGGTAGGGTAAATTTCATTCACCTAGGGTTTACATTGACCTAGTTTGTTCATTCACTTCATTTTCTTCACTCATTCCCTTCACTTGTTCAAGCTAGCCATTTCATCTACTATTCCCTTCATATTATTACATTTACCCTAGGGTTTTCACTAGCCTAGGCTCCCTTACATATTCCCATTTCCTTTATTTCCCCACACCTCCATTTACTTCACACTCCTTCACTTCATTCATCCTCTCCCTAGGGTTTTGACGTCAAATACATCATTACAACCTAGCAGAGGTGAAATTAGCAAGCCTAAGAGGGTTGATTTGGGACATTGGTACATACCTATCAGAGAGGTCATAGGCATGTGTTTGCTTCACTTGGACTAAAAGGGGCCATGCCTTCTTCATCAACACAACAAGTAGAAAAAGGTAAGGAAAAGGATACAGAGCATATCATTAATGAGCAGGAGTAAAAACATGAAACTGTGCAAGAGTTTCAGTTGATTGAGCTTGATGGTGAGGAGGATCAACCTTCAAGACAAATATGAAGGATTAGAGGGCTGAAAAGAGCTCTAGCCATAGAGAGACAAAGGTAAATTGACCTAGAAAACCAGCTTACACTACATGAAAAGCTTGCCCTAGAGATCGATGAAAACAAAGAAGTATGGCTTGAGAGGGCCAACCAAGACTTGGAGTAGCTCTTGGCCAAGCCTCACAAGGAAAATGACTTGTTGCGGGCAAGAGTCAAAATTTCATACACAGAAAGAGAGAATTTCATTAGCCAAGCTCAAAGAGCTAATGAAAAAATTGAAATTTTTACCAAGCTAGGGGAGAAAGAAAATTTCGACATACTTGCTAAGGTGTCAGTTCATGCCTCTATCACTAAATGAGCAAATAATCCAACAATTTTGCCACATTTTTGCACTCATGTTAATTTCTGCAATTTTTGATAATTTTCAACTCAGAAATTTTGTTAAAGGCACAACGCCACTGGCACTGCGCTCTTTCTTGGGGCATAAAAATGCAAAATGGTCAGCATCCTCATGCTCCTAATGAAAATTACATCGACCTCAAAAAATTTTAGGAGATTTGGAGCAAATATGGTCCCTTAAAAAGGCAGAATACTACCAAAAAATCACCTTTCTGCCCTCTTTTTGGCACTGGCACTGCGCGTTTACCAGTCTTGGGAGAATTGATTTTTGATAGGGAAAGTATGAATCATTTTGGAAAGTGAAAGCCTATATGGAAAATAGACTTAGAGACCTTTCCAATTAGCTATCATGGAGCTTATTTGGACAAGGGGAAGGCCTCGAAAATTGGCTCACAAGATAGGTCATTTTTCCTGTCATGGCGCTGCGCATTTGCATCGCCGTTGTGCCCCTGTACCTTGGCACTGTGCCCTTGCGAGAAGTCAAAAAAAGACATCAGAAATTATCAAATTTTTTTATCTAGAAGCCTTAAAGTCAAACTTATTCCAAAGTTAGCTCAAAATTTATGTTAGGATTTATTATTACAATGAACGAGTCTCAGATATTTTGCCTTGGGCCTTGCATGGTCTCAAAGGTCAAAATGCATTAAATTTGTAGTAAATGACATTTGAAACCCTAGCTGAGGATCACCTCCTCATTTTTCAAATAAATACTACATGGATGCTCCATGTTTGTTGTTGGTTGATTGTTGAGCTGAAGACTGCATATGCTCTGAGTTGTAATGAATTTTGGCTTTGGAGCATTGTCACTATTTTGGACTAGATATCAATCGAACAAGAACATTCACAGGATTCATAAATTTGTTAAACGGTGATGTTATTCTAATTTTGTAATTGTTTCCTTCTATTTTCCATTTTTTATATCAATTTCTCTTGTAACGGAATAGAAAATTTAGGTTAAGATATGCTGTTAGAGGCACCTTAAGTCTGTCTGCTTTGTGTTGTTTAAATGTTTTCCTTTGCTAGGTCTGATTGGAGAGTTTAGGAGTTCCCTACTCTCTAGTTCCATATAGTCTTGTGTCTTGAGATTAACTCAATATAGTCTAGCCAAAGAAGTTTATGGTTTGCCCTGTCCTTTGGTTATGCCTAAAATGTTTCTCTTAAGGCTTTCTTTGAAGTTTGCTTACTAGGGTTTAGGATAAAGAAGTTTATGGTTTTCCCTATCCTTTGGTCTATCTTGAAAAGCCATTTCAAAGGTCTTTGAAGTCTGATTGAAGAAATTAGGATTTCCCTGCTCTTTAATCACTACTAATTTGTTACCTTAAGTTTTTTCTTTGTTTGAAAGTGAATAGCTAGAGAATTTAGGAGTTCCTTGCTCTCTAAGGTTTTCTGGATCGTTGTCTCGAAGTTTACTTGATAATGCCAAGCTAAAGAATTTTATGGTATGCCCCAACCTTTGGTTCTTTCTTAAGCATAGTGACCTTAAATACTCTTCTTGTTCTAGCATATGTTAAAGGATTCTTAATTTCCCTTTAAACCTACTAAACTCACAACTTAATGTTCATTTCACACCCACATAAGCTATTGGGATCCACTTGGCTTTATTAACTTGTCGTGTGGAACACCCTTGATTTTTTTTTGTACTCTTCAAACCTTTCACCAGACTCCATAACCCAATGGTTCAAATTTCTCTTACTCTATATTTTCTTCTTAACAAGGAACCCAACCAAACAAAACAAAACAAACAACCCTATCATTTTAACTAGCCTAAAATCAACATCCTAAATCAATCAAGTTATATCTTTTATACCAATATAGATAGAGCCCTCTCTGAGTCCATGAAGGCTTGGTCAATAGGACTCCAAAGTTGGTTTGATGTTACCCTTGTTTATTTGGTCTCACCAATCTGAAAAATTACAGGGACCTCAACAGTCAACAACCATTTACCATTCTTTGAATTGTCAACTATTGTAGGAGGGTTTGGGTCAAGATGGGATATGGTACACATTCTTGTAGAATCTAGAACTTGGACCCAAGGTTCAGAGAGGTTAAGAATTTTATAATAGTTTAAAAAACAAACCAATCTATAAAATAAATACTTAATCCACAAAGTATTCTTACTGGGTTCTATTTGAGGTTTGATGATATCAGGATTTATCAATGATTTCCCAGTGGAGTTTGTAGAAAACCAGTGGAGTCAGCAGGCCTACTGAAAACCAGTGGAGTCACCAGGTGGATGATTTTAACTGTATTTAGGCTGGCTGTTGTCCACCATCAGCAACGAGATACCAGTCTTGGTTAACACTTGTGTCATCTAAATTTGAAAGGGGTTTCTATTTTCTAGAGGAATTTTTTAAGCTTTGTTAACTACTCAGGTTCCCCAGTATGCTCAACATTATGTTGGCTCCCCATATTTTCAATATTTGCAAGAAAAACTCTGTAGGGAACCACATCAAACCACTTTGGAGTCCATGGACCTAGCCTTCCTAGACTCAGAGAGGGCTCTCTCTGTTTTATGATGAAAATGATTTATCTTTATGGTTATGTTTTTCTGATTTTAGGCTATTTATGAAGTTTGGGGTTTGTTTGTTTTGTTTGGTTGATTGTTTCATTTGAATAGATATAATATGGGAAGATTAATCCATTGGGCTATGGAGTCATAAGAGGCTTTAATTGTACATCAAATCTGCAATGGTTTTCATAGGGAAATCTAACTATATCAAGTGGATCCTTTACATTAGATGAAATATGAAATGAAAACAAGTTGTGAATTAATTAAAACTAAATGGCAATTAAGAATCCTTTACCTATACTTCAGTAAGGAAATCCTTTAAGATAACTGTTTAAGAGGAACTAAAGAGCAGGACAAACCATGAATTTCTTTAGATAAACTTTACTAAGTGAACCTTAAGACAACAATCCAGCAATCCTAGGGAGTGGGACACTCATGAATTCTCTAGCTATTACTTTCGAACAAATAAAACATTTAAGATTATAGTCAGTGAAAGTAAAGAGCAGGACACCCGTGAATTCTTTAATCAAACTTCAAAGAAGGCCTTTAAAATAACAGTTGAAGAAAAAACAAAGAGCAGCGTAAACCATAAATTTCTTTGGCTAGACTCTACTAATTAAAATTCAAGAAAAAATCTAGGTGGAACTAAAGAGCAGGACACCCCTGAATTATATAATCAGAACTTGTAGGACAAAACATTAAGATGAAGGAAGCAGATAGAATTAAGGTGCCAAAACAACATATCTTAATCTAAAATTTTTGTTCTTTTATCAGAGAAATTGATGGACAGTATGGAAAACAAAGGAGAAACAATGACAAAGAGGGATAACATCACCATTAACATGGCTCATGAATCTTGTGAATGTGCTTATATTACTGATGTCCAAAATAGTTACAATACTCTAGTGCAACAATCTCTGCAACTCAAAGTTTGATTAAAATCAAGCCTTAGCAATCAACCCAGCAACCAACAACCAACCGACAATAACCATGAATAATACATGCAGTATTTAACTGCAGATGAGGAAGTCATCCTATTCTAGGGTTTCTGGCTATAGTTATTACAGAGTAGATGTAATCTTGACCTCTGAGACCATGCAAGGCCCAAGGAAAAATATCACTGAATGACTCACTATAATAACAACTTTTAACTTAACTGCTAAGCAAACTTCAAGATATTTTTCACGATTTTGGATTTATCATTAACTTTTACAATAATTTTTGAGTAGCTGAGAAATATCTCTGATTGGAACATTAAGTGAGGTAGCTGCCTTTAGCAAAAATAGGTTGTAAGTGGCCAAATGAGGTTTGGAAGAAGTAATTTCCATTTTGTCTTATCATTTGGATATGTCTTCTTTGCTAATTTTCCTTTGATTTGACTTTAAACCTCTTATTTGGTTTTTAAACTGGATTTTTCTCTTTCTTAACTCTGATTTCTCATTTAATTCCTTTAATCTGCCTTTTATCTCTAATATCTCTTTTAACATTCTTAAGTTCCTGTAATCTCTCTTTTAACCTTCCTGAACTATGATTTGTCTTTAATATTTGTCTTCCATCTTCAACCTCCGTTTAATCCTTTAATCCCTTTTTTCCTTTCACCGTTCTTTTGACTGTGTTCTTCATTTTCTTTTGATCTCTGCGCAACCACTATATAATTCTCTTTTCTTTTATACTACTCTCTATCCTTAAAAAGAATCTTGGTGCCTTTGGAGTGACTGAATGATCAGCAATGTTCATGATCCATTTCTGTCTTTTCAAAAGAATCTTACACTCCTGGTTCCTTAAATGAAAAAGTTCATTCTGGATCGTCACCAAGAGGACCTGTTTAACACAATTCCTAGACCTCAAAAACGTGATTTATGCATTCCTGCCACACACTGGACAAAAATTGTTAATTAAAACCCTACACACTGGACAGAGTCTAGAAAATGGGGGGTTGTTGGTCTCTGCATTTGTTTGGCTTATCGGGTATTTGGAATTTCATAGAGTTTGATATCGAGGATCGGGGCTTGGGCATGTTTGAACAGGGGTCGATGGTTTTGCCGTGGGCAGTAAGGTATTTTCAGGGTTTATCGCATGGTGCGTGGATGGTAAATGGTATTGGGCGGAGGGTGTGCGATGCCATAGAGGGAGTAACACATGGAGGGGAGGAGAGGCATTAATACTGCTAATATCGCAAGGTTGAAGGGTTTTCAACCTTCACGCTTTTGGGGGTGTGATACGATACGTGGGCCGTTGGATTGGGTGATGAAGATCTGATGGTGGTCGTGTGAGAATGGGTCATGGGTTAGTTAGGAGGATGGGTCCAGGGGTTTAAATGGAGCGGAAGGTTAATGTAGTGCAGGGCTTTTGGTAATGCAGGGCCCAGGGTTTAGTTTAAGCGGGTTTCTTAAATGTAAGGTGGGTTAATATAACTTGGGGCACGTGTATTTTTCAAAGCGAAAGTGCTTTATAGAGGGTGGGGCGAGGGTCACATGAGATTGAAGGGTAAGGTTTAGAATGCGGGGGCTAGAACATAGAAAGGGTCGGGTATGTCAAATAAAACAGGGTTTTATTAAAAAGGGTGTGGGTCCAAAATAAAAGATATTTATCATAAAACAATGTAAATAAGGGTTTTGTTACGTTGTTTTGAGAGAAGGAGGGGAAATGAACGAAGGGGAGAGGTTTTTTTGAGTAAAATGGGGTTTTAAGTAGGGAAAAAAGGGTGAAAAGAGGGATTAAGGTCAAAAATGGGTTTTCAGTATCATGAGGGTATTGAAAGAGGAAAAATGAGAAATAGTGGATAGGTAAAATGAAAATAATGAAGGCAGTGAGATTTCTGAAAAATAAAATTATAGTCAGGGAATATTTATTTTCAGTAGACTATATAGAATCCCTAGTTATTTAGTCATACTGTAGAAATATAGGAATCTAACAAGAACTTAGTCCATAAACCCCTTCTATCATCTCCCCCTCTGATGCCCTGATCTCTTCTGCAGCCAAGGGTCTTAGAGGCCCTCGGTTTATCCTTTTCTACTTCCTTCTTCTTTGGTGCCCAAGCGGGCAATCCTTTGCCAGGTGTCCAGATTTATGGAAACGATGGCATCAGAATGGCATGGGTTCACAGTACAAAGTTTGTGTAAATTCCAATTCCTTGTATTTGAGGCACATCCCTTCTGCTAGTCCTTCTTTAGGATTTAGATTGACCAAAATTCTGGCAGCACTCAAATCCTTGGTCTACTGGAATGATAGATCTGCTTCGAGAAACTGAGCCAGCATGTTCCCAATTGATCGAAAAGTTCAGTCTGTCCAGAAGGGTATTGGTAACCCTGGTAGATTTACCCAAACTTGTGATTCTTTGATTTTCCCGAAATTCCAGTTCCTTTTTGAAACCCATTCCAAGTGCTCCTTTTTATCAAACTTAATCATAAACCATCCTGGGCTAGGGTTTGAATATTTGTAGGGCTTCCTAGGGCATCCACCCATACAGAGGTTTTCCAATCTGTGATATAGTTGACAAAGTATTTCCTTCCTCTGACTCTGCTGACTAGGATGGTTTTGTTGCTTCCATTAATTCATCAATGAGTATGTCCACTCCAAAAACACAGCATGGGATCTCTTCTTTTTTTCCTAATCAACTTGTTCTTTTTTCTCTTTGTTCCTGCAACCCCACTCCTTCCACCTTCCTCACCTTTCATCAACCCTTCGATAGCATCTAGTTCTTTAAGAATGGGTGACCCAGGTCACCCTTCCTCAGTGTGATGAGAAGCCTCACAAGAAGAGCCTCATGCTCCTAGAGGTCCTTCTTGTTGTCTGGTCACCCCAACTTCCTCTTGCCAATTTTCTCCTCTATGAGAACCTAAAATCCTTCCTTGTTCCTCCGCTTAAGGCACAGAATGAGAAGCCCCTGCCTGACCCAGGCCGGACTGCCTCAACCCACTAGGGTTTCTAGACAAACCCTTAGCTACCTCTGACACTGAACTCGCCACTTCAATCACCTGTGAGAAAAGGAATTTTTCAAGGAAGATAATACCGTGACACTGATGTGGGTTCGTTTGTGAATTCGGAGCTTCCAAATGAGCTCTTATGCCCAGATCTGGAAATCTGTGGCTTTCTCCTAAAAAACCTTCAAGACCAACAGAACTCTGAATTCCACAGCTAACAATTATATCTTCCAACCCCCCTGAGAGAAACAAGATTGATGAAATACTTGGAGGATTAGGATTTAGTAGATTTTAAAGAAGCTAGTCGACTCCATGATTCTCAGAAAATGAAAAAATCTAGAGTGGCCCTAGTTCGTACCCTTCCTTCAAGGTGTAATTGAATGTACTCTGAAGCCTTTCTTCTAGGAGAGATGCCCTATTCAAAAAACCCTAGACGCCTTCAGGAATTTTTTTCTTCTGGCATGTATCCCCAATTTCCAGAATATATCAGTCCAAATTTCCTGCCAATACCTCAAGCCCCTAGACTGCTAACACATCTTCCGGGGTTGATTCTAAGTCCACTGAATCCCATTAAAAACCCATCTTTACTGTGTGCTTTAGTGGCTAAGAAAAATCTCCGAAAGCACATGACCCTCTCTAACACCAAAATCTTATGCACACACTACCATCTAGCGATAGTGTTAGGGTTTGTGAGCATGAAGACGACCATCCTAACCCAACTTAGCCATAGGTAGAAACGTCAAACCCCAGGTGTGGCGTGGTCACCTGTTGGTTGTACAGTTTCCTGAAGGGTTTTGACAACCCAGGATGACTGTCACATCGAAGCCCCTCACAAAAATGTTGTTGTGGCTGGTTTCAGGGTGCCTCCAGTCCATGGTTGCCGCCATGATTAGGGTTTCGACTCATATCCATCTTCATTCTTCATAAGTCATAAGTTCAATGTAGATATTATATTATTATTTAACTTATTAAAATTACTTATTAAGTAAGAAAATAAGAATATTAAATTATATTCAAATTACATAACATATAATTTTTAATTAATTCAATTTTAAATTTTAATTTAAGTATAATAATAATAACACAAATATTATTTAATTATTTTTTATATTAATTAAATTTCTTATTCTAGTGAAAGTAGTTGTTATTTACAATGGCTAGTTGGAGCTTTACTTATCTATTTAAATTGGTTCCCGGATCATATTTCTCATCTTGTCCTGATGATGAACCACACTAGCTAGTTCGAAACATGTCAACATAATATGCTTAGATGTGATTATCACCGAAATATTTTATATACAATCGAATCATAGTTCATTTGTGTTATCACTCCACTAGATATCTAAGGCTGAGAAAGAGTCCAAATAGAGATAACCAAAAACCAATATTTTAGCATGGTAACTAGCCCTACCAAACTAGAGAGGGCTCTCTACACAAAATCACAACCAAGAGGGATGGATGAATTAGGGTTTTAGGCTAGGTATGAGTGCATGGGATTTTTTGTTTGAATTTTTTTTCTAGATGAGTGAATTAGGTCAAAGAGGCTAGGTCAGGGCAAGTAAGATTAGGATTGCAGTCCATTCAATGGGGCAAGGTGGGTAGGAAGGCTAACACTTTAGGTTTTTTGAGTGGGATGGATCAGACAGATGAGGTGCTAGAAAGAGCAAGACAATGCATGTATTCTTTCTAAACTGAATAAATGAGACAAAATATGAATATTTTCCCAAAACAGAGCATGGAAGACATATTCTACTTGTCAACTTGAAAATCAACATATAACAAAAATGAAATGGATCATGGATAGTACAAAACATTCATACATATGCAACAAAAGAAGAAACTATGCTAAATTTCCATATCACATGTATCCCAAAGATATATTTGCAACTCTTTCATTAATTTCCTGCCAAATACTGATTACACTAGAGTTTCTGATCAATGCAACAACATCCAACCTTGTCCAAAAGTGCAACGGTTGTTGAGAAAGAGCAGCGCCACCCTCCAAAAACACAAGACATTTTGGCAGATGATTGTAGGAGGCCTCCCAAACTCCAAATTGAGCTCATGGTAGCTCTTTGGAAATATATTTCTGTTGGCTACATAATGGAATGACCAAGAACTAAAAATGATCAAGTATAGCTCCTCAAAAATCAATTCTCCCAGGATTGGTCAAAAAGTGCATAATGGGGGTGTAGAAATGCACTGTTCTCTTGCAGGAAACCTTTGGAGGCTTTTCTCAACTCCAAATTGAGCTCATGATAGTGCATTTGAAATCTCGCTCTATCTATTTATCAAATTAATTATCAATAAATTCATTGGGACAATCCAGTTAGGATAAAAACTTATCTCCCCAAGGTCGCTCCATAAGTGAAGCAACTCTCCTGTAGCAACCATATTTTAGCAATCCTCCAAAACCATAACACCTGTGTAAAAATTGAACAAGGTTTTTGTTAATTGGCTTATGATGGAAAAAAAAATCTCTCACTTTTTAAAAATTCATTTATCTTTGGTCGGAAACATACTTTGAAGCAAAACTAGCCCTATGTGTGGTAAATGATTTGTCCCTTGGAATGACTTCTTGAAAAATGATGGAGACATTATGTTTATGAGCTGAAATGACCTCATACTTGCTGATATGGCCTTACCTATGCTTCCTCTGCTTAGATGTCTCTGATTTGATAGCAAACCCTAGCTCAATGGGATAGGTAATTAATGTTTAGTGTAGGCAAAATAGGGGATTTAGGAAATTTATAGGAATGGAGGGAAATAAAGGGGATAGGGTGCTTATAAATTCTTAGGAAAATTTTTGGAGGTATGGAGGGATGTTAGGAATTAAGGGAAAGTGGAATTTCAAGGATTGAGTGAAGGGAAGGTATAGGAGCATCAGGATACAAGTTTTTTTGATGTTTTAACCATGGAAGTAATGAAACCAAGAAAAATGCCCTCAAAACCCTAGGAGAGGGAAATGAGCTTTCTAAGCACAACTGAGTGATAAATATGGTAAACATAAAGAAAATTACTTGGAAATGATAGTTTGGAACCTCAAATAGTTGAATACCTTTGAATATTACTACTACTTCAAAATATGAATTTGATGGTGAAATGACCAATTTTCATGATTTTGACCCTATGACCTAATGATGACACAACATGGAAGAATGCGCTGAATGGTGACCATGATGACTATGGGAGTCTTTCAATAATGAATGACTTGACCATGATGATGTCCATTGACCATGGAGGTCAAGGGAGTAGTAATGATCTAAATACCCTAATCAATGACCAATTTTTTGCATGATGACCTAAATGGAATGACAAAAATTTGAAAAGGGGACCCCTAACATGACATGAAAGAGCTAATTTGATCAGTGATGGAAGGATAAAAATACTG